>PVKP010020312.1:0-40960 GCA_004027715.1 Plecturocebus donacophilus
CTCCTGGGTTCATGTGATTCTCCTGCCTCAGCCTCTGGAGTAGCTGGGACTACAGGCACGTACCACCACACTTGGCTAATTTTTGTACTTTTAGTAGAGACAGGATTTCCGCGTGATGGCCAGGCCATTCTTGAACTCCTGACCTCAGGTGGTCTACCCGCCTCAGCCTCCCAAAGTGCTCAGATTATAGACGTGAGCCACCATGCCTGGCCCCTCGTTTGTTGATAAACATTGTTCTTTAGGATAAAACTTTGCACAGAGCCTAGTATAAATTATTGCACATATGGACACTTCATATTATTTGATAATTTGAAAAATAGCAGCCAGGCTCAGTGGCTCATGCCTGTCGTCCCAGCACTTTTGGAGGCTGAGGCAGGAAGATTCCTTGAGCTCAGGAGTTTGAGACCAGCCTGGAAAACATGGCAAACCCCCAACTCTACTAAAAAAATATAAAAATTAGCCAGGTATGGTGGTGCATGCCTATAGTCCCCGCTACTTGGGAGGCTGAGGTGGGAGGATGGCTTGAGCCTGGGAGGTGGAGATTGTGCCACTGCACTCCAGCCTGGGTGACAGAGCGAGACCCCGTCTCATTAAAAAAAATAAGAAGAAGAGAAATAGCAATGTATACAGAAGTTGTCTACTTGATGATGCTATCTTGTCATTTGTTATCTATTTGAATTCCTCTGTGCCTTTGTTAATTTTTAAAAATCAGTCGTCTGTTGTGGGCCAGGCATGGTGTGTAGGAACCCGGACACAGAGATGAAAAGATCTGGATCCCGCCCTTTAGAATGTTTCAACGACGGCCAGGGGACGACGACAGCCCAGTGTCAGAAGTGCTTTAATGTACACGTTTAGAACGTACCAGAGATGTGTAGAAGTAGAACTGCCTAAATCTGCCTGCAGAAGGGAAGCCTGGGCAGGAGAGGGGTCAGGTCCAGCTCCCCGGAAGCAATGCTGTTCATCCTGTACTTGTGCGGACTGTGTGCCAGGATCAAAGGAGGGTCGTTATGGGTAAAGCGGACAGGCGGTTGGGAGGCTTAGAAGCATGAGAGGCCGTGAATGAAGGGGTGCTCAGGAGCATTTTAGAATCACAGGAGCATGGGGGTCAAGGAGAAACGTCAGGGAGGCTGGATTGGATCTGGCTAGAGGCCATCACACCAAGGAGTTTGGATTTTATACTGTAATGATTCTGAGCAAGGAAGTAATTATGATTTGCATTATTCCAACAAATATCTGTTGAATGCCTGTACAGTGTGCAAGGCACACATTCTGGCAACTCTCTTGAACATGCACTGAAAGGCAGGGAAGTCTGAGACAGAAATATCAAGGCAAGGCCCAATCAATCACAAGAGAGTCTTTTTTTTTTTTTTCTTTTTTGAGACAAGATCTCACTCCATCACCCAGACTGGAGTACAGTGATGTGGTCACGGCTTACTGCAGCCTTGAACTCCCCAGCTTAGGTGACCTTAGCCTCCCAACTTCCTGAGTAGCTGGGACTACAGGCGTATGCCATCATGCCTGGCTAATTTTCATATTTTTTGTAGAGACAGGGTCTCCCCGTGTTGCCCAGGCTGATCTTGAACTCCTGGACTCTGCCTGCCTTGGCTTCCCAAAGTGCTGGGATTAGAGGCATGGGCCACCTCACCTAGCTAAGAGTGTTTTCTCTAAAGTGCAGATTAGCAGGTCTTACCTGAAATCTACACGAGCACTGTGACAAAGCCTGTGCCTCTGCGCTGGCAGCATCATCCCAGCTGAATCTCCTTCCCACAGTGTCTGCAGAAGCACTGAGTTAGGAGAGTGCAGGGACCACGGGGGTCAGAGATGAACAGAGGTGGTACGAGGGGGGCGCTGGGAGGGCCATGGAGAGTGCCAGAGAGGAAGAGGCTGCAATGTGCTCAGGAGACTGGTTTCTTGAGGGAAGGAACTAGATTTTTCTCTCTGAGAATGAATCTAGACTTGGTAGGACCTGAAGTTTATATAATTTGGGGGCGCTTTAGGAAAAAAAAAAGGTAACAAAAATAAAATTAGGTTCAAGGCCTTGAAGGTTCTGTGTAAACAAGGGGCCTGAGGCTCACGGCTCACGGGCTTCCCAGTGAACCCGCCTGCTCCTCCAGTTCCAGGTTCCCACGTTGTCTAGTAGGGTGTACATGAAATCGGATTCATTAAATGCTTGGTAAACACCAAATGAAATGGATGCTCTGTGTTAAGAAGGTATGTTACTAAAGCTTGTCGTGGAAATTAGTTCGTGGGATAGAAATTAGTCTGCGAAGCAGCAGTTCTTCCGCAGGAATCCTGTCATTCATCCATAATTTTCTGAGAAACTTTCTTTTAGGGAACAAAATTTTTCTTGATTTGTCTCCACTAAAGAACAGATTATTTTGGTATTAACTTTAGTTTAAGCTCTTGCGCCAAGAAAATAAGAAAAAAAGACACATTTGTCCTCGGCTGAAGCATTTTTGCTTTCCTGTAAATTGCCAACCTATAATTTTTGCTCTCCTATCACTGTCAAACTTACCCTAAGGTTATTGTAAATCTAATGCTGCTGTCCTAGATGGTGAGAGTGGATTCTTCTCTTCTTTTTTTTAAAATAATAAACTGAAAATAAAAAAAAACACACACAAAAGGCTGGGCATGGCCCAGAACTTTGGGAGGCCAAAGCAGGTGGATCATGTGAGTCCATGAGTTCGAGACCAGCCTGGGCAACATGGTGAAACTCCATCTCTTAAATAAATAAATAAATAGTGAAAAAAGAAAAACCTGTTAAATAACTTTGTTCTCCCAAGTCCATTTGTCATTTTATTCCTGCACTATGATGGACTTACAGAAATAGCAAATAAGGTAGAACACTCTGAGTTTGCTGGAACAATCCCCTGGCCATCCACATTAAAAAAAAAAAATCCTTCCTATTAAATGATGCTAATGTTGCTGATTTATTCTTCCTTAAATCAGAAGCCCAGTAGTTAAAGGGCTAATGCATTAACCTGTCTGCCTGGTACCATCACAAAACTGTAACTGTTTCAATTAGTAGGACTCTGTTAAATATTAATGTAATGTGATACCATCACAAAACTGTAACTGTTTCAATTAGTAGGACTCTGTTAAATATTAATGTAATGTGATAGAACCCATAAATATTTACTAGACCAATTAATCATTAAAAAATGGCAAACCTCAGCATGAAATTCAGGCCATCATTTATTACAAAAACACAGAGCAATGGGAGAATGTATTGTGTAACATTTACACTGTTTGTGGCCTAAAGTACTTTGTACTTTTTCCATGTAGCTCAGAATATTAAGCAATTTTAAAAGGCTGCTTCCTTGGGTCAGTGTGATGTGCTTGAGTTCTGGGAATGCAGCACAATGCAGTTTAAAAATAATAAAATCGACCAATGCTTCCTGTCTCTGTAGTTGGCTACTGTGGGGTCAGTGTTTACTGAACTTTGTTCACTGTTCTAATGAGCTAAACTTGATATTTTTAATGGAATGTCTTGTTTGTATCAGTCCTCACTCCACCTTATGAAAGAACTGTGGAGAAGCTTACAGAAAACTCTTGGTGTGTTATCTTTCACTCAGGAAGTGCTTCTCCAGGAAACGTCCAGAGAGGGAGATTTTAAAGCTGGACAGCTGTGGTTGAACCCTGAGTGTCACCACTTGTTGGCTGTGTGGATTAGATCCTCCCAGTCCTATCCTTTCCAGCTGTTGAGAAACAAAGTTTTTATAAATCACGATCACTAGATTTTTCAGTCCCCAGAACCTGAGTTTGGATGGGTTAGGATTTGAGATAGTATGTCTCTTTTCTGGTGTAAGAACAGCAGTCTCTGCCAGGCTTCAGGGATTTCTTGAAGTAGCAATAATGATAACAATCTATAAAAATAACAGCAAGAATCATGGCTTACTGCCATTGAACACTTACTAGTGTTCAACGCAGGCAGCGTGGCACACACTTTACATGCATTATCTCATTTAATTCTAGTTCCCTTTGAGACTGTGGGTCACAACCCGTTATTGGGTTCTGATATCAGTGTAGTGGGTCCTGACCAACACTTTTTTTTAACAAGAATAGGATGCAATAAAAGATATCAGAGTAAACTATATGTAGAAGAGTTAAGAATTGCCTTGCAAAACTTGTGCTTGTTATATGTGACATGTACACATGAGAGAATATTAGGAAACAATGTAAAATGTAATTTTTACTGTTGGTCATGGTGGAAAATGTCTGATAGCCATTGAGGCTGGTAGTGTTTTGATTCTTCTTTTTCAGATGAGGAAACTGAGATTCAGAGAAAGTGAGTAACTTGCTCTTGAGGCTGCATAGCCAGCATGTGGCCAAGTGAGGACTTGCACTCTGGCTGGCTGTCAAAAGTCCGTGAATATCAACCATCTACACAACTCTGTTGCCTTGTTAAAATCATTTTCGGGTCATCTGACAAACCTATATTGGGCCCCAGTCACTGTGGGTGGGCTGGAGGTCATCGGTATCAAGGGCTGCCCTCTGAAAGAAGCAGGACAACTGTGCTCAGTAAAAAATGGAGAGGAAGAACAGGCATTAGCTTTGGCATAATGAAGAGTACCCTGAATTTCAAGTTCATTAACTCTGTTAGAAGCAAGCTGAAAGCATCTGAAAGTCATTTTTCTTTGCCCCCCTTAAGCTGCACCCACTGTCCAACCAATTCCATTGAAATGAACCTGGTACCTTGGTTGGAAATGTGGAGATTGCTCGCCTTCTGTGACGCTCTTGCTGGGAACTGTGCTGCGAAGCTGTTCCTATTCGGCCATATTGGCAGAAATCCCCCCATTCTTCTTTCTTAATCAATGAAAAGAACCAAGCAGGGTTTTGGCGATGCATGTGGCAGACTGCAGGGGTATTCCCTTGTCCCCTCCCTGCGGGCCTTTGCGGCATGCCTTTCAAGGTAAATGTTCTGTGCTCTCATCTGGGGAGCTTCTGACATGCATATATTGTGAGGGGACTCCAGCAAGTGTCTTGGATAGGTTTGCCTTGATTAAGAAAAGCCCAAATGATTAAAAGAGGAGGCTAGGGATCAGGAGTGGATGGAGTAGGAATACATTCACATCGCTGAAGAATTTGCCAACAGAACTGCTTTATTTAAGGAGACCTCCTTCTACATTTGCTTTTTTGATTACACCTGTGTCATTTGAAATATTTTCCAGAGGGACTTTTAGGGGTTGGGCAAGAGGGAGCAGAAGATGGCACACCCAAGTACCCCAGGGCTTCAGCTTCTTTCATAAGTAGGAGAAGGAGGAGATGCTTCTGCGGGGTTCCTTTTGCACAGCCTCACGCAGCTTTCTTCATCACTACACCCAGTGAGTAAGCGAGGCACCCCTGGAAAGCCCGCCGCTAGGGTGGTCAGTAGAAGACCGCCTAAGAGGAGATCAGCAGTGAGATCTGCCCGGGCCGGTGGGTCCCACTCTGGCTGCACATCGGACCACCGGACAGCCTTAAACAACACTGGTGGCCTGGTGTGGTGGCTCACGCCTGTAATCCCAGCACTTTAGGAGGCCGAGGCGAACGGATCACCTGATGTCTGGAGTTCCTTGTTTCTTTCAGTTCGAAAACTCCATGGTTTTATCCCTGCACTCTGAGTAAATGTCATTGGGGCCTAGATTTCGGCAGACTGTAGAAAGGTTGATTACCAGCAGGGGACGCACGAAGCATCTCCAGCTGATTCTGTGTTCAGGGAAGACCGTGGCGTCTTTTTCTGTACCTATTTACTTATTTATTTTTTTATTTCCAACTTTTACTTTAGGTTCAGGGTTACAGGTGGAGGTTTTTTATATCGGTAAATTGTGTATTGCTGGGGGTTTGGTGTACAAATTATTTTGTTAGCCAGGTAATAAGCATAGTACCCACCAGTGTTTCGATCCTGACCCTCTTCCTACCCTCCACCCTCAAGAAGACCCCATGTCTGTTGTCCCTTTCTCTATATCCATGTGTATTCATTTTTGGCCTCCACTTTTTAGTGAGGGCATGTGGTTTTTGGTTTTCTGTTCCTGCAGTAATTCTCTTAGAATAATGCCTCCAACTCTATGTTGCTGCAAAGGACATAATCTTATTTTTATTATGGCTGCATAGTATTCCATGGTTTATGCATACCACATGTTCTTTATCCAGTCCACTGTTGATAGGTATCTAGGTTGACTCCATGTCATTGCTGTTGTGAATAGTGCTGTGATGAACATATGCATGCATGTGTCTTTGTGGTAGAATGATTTATATTCCTTTGGGTATACCCAGTAATGGGACTGCTGGGTTGAATAATGGTTCTATTTTAAGTTCTTTGAGAAATCTCCAGATTGCTTTTCACGGTGGTGGAACCAATTTACATTCCCACCAACATTATATAAATGTTCCCTTTTCTCCACAGCCTCACCAGCATGTTATTTTTTTCCTTTTTAGTAATAGCCGTTCTGACTGGTGTGAGATGGCCGCTCACTGTGGTTTTGATCTGCGTTTCCCTAGTGATCAGTAATATTTAACATTTTTTCATATGCTTGTTGGTCATGTCTGTCTTCCTTTGAGAAGACACTGGAACTTGCCGAATAGTGTATTTTGCTGTTATGAATGTCTAGTAGAATATAACGGAAATTTTAATTTCATGCATTATTAAATTTATTTTAATAGTATAACATTTATTACTTTTAATAACTGAATTAATAATTGCATTTAAATTTAATTAGCATAGTTTTTTTTTTTTTTGCTGCAAATAATGCTTTACACCAAAATGTTGACAGTGATCAGATTAGTGTGAGAATATATGTGATTATATGTGGTGATTAATATTTTAGGAAGTAACTAGACCTGGCATTTTGGGGTGCTGCAGCCGATTCTTACGAATCCAATTTTCTAAACGGGGCCTTGCAGTTGTCTAACAGTGAGAATAGATAACTAACTGAATTTGTCAGACTGCCTGCTTTCTATCATAATAACGACTCAGAATTGACACAGTTATGTGGCTTGGAAATCTTAAATTCATCAACACTCATTAAAATTGAATGGAAGATACTTGGAGAGCCTGGGTCCGTTCAGCTCAGGGCAGCTGGGTCGGCTCCCATTTCTGTGTCCGCAGCGCCCTCGTGTGGTGAAACGCGCCCAGTTTTCCTGGCTGCCTTTCAGGCCAGGGGTACACATTGGTCCTCACTTCCCAGTACAGGAGCTGCCGTCCTGGGTCACACCCCACCGGAGGTCACGATCTACCAGGAGGCTAGATCCCCGCTCTGGTTGCCTTGTATTTTTGCGCAATAAGTTACTGACTAGTAGTGCTGGTAATAAGTCCTGAGTAGGACATGGTGATTGCATTCCTTACACATGATGTGTACACGCAGTTATCCTCAACCGGTTGGTTGGAACGTGGCGTTTATTTCCACAAAGCAGCAGTTTCCTGGAGGATGGTTTAGAACCCAGCGCATCCACGGAGACCTCCTTACTTCAATCTGTAGCTGTGGTCATGCCCAGTAGGAAATTTCTGGGTTTTGAAGACTCGGTTAGGTACAGGTTAGGTCATCAGCGGCAGAGGGGGAAACGTTATGGGGTTAGTCCCCACCCCATGCCCCGCTCTGCCTGCTGCAAAGACTTCAGATCTCTCATGCCTCCTGCCCAAGCAAAGCAGCCAGATGAGTAGGAATATGTTTCTTTGTTTCCTAACTGGTGAAGAGTTTTTCTCCAAATTCCTTAGACTCACAGTCTATGTTGTTGATTTACAGAGGCTGTAGTGAGCCCCATACCCCAATGCCTCCCACCTTGAGACCTGGGCAGAGGATTGCCCTGTGAAATTCAAACCTTAAATCAGTAGGCATCAGCAGAGACAGGCATGGTGCCTTAAAGATAAAGAACACAGATAGCCTCCTTATTCATGGAGAGGCCTGCAACCTTTATGTAGCTCTACATACACCCACTCCTGTGTGCGGTTGCTTCTTGACTTACCATGGGGTTACTTCCCAATAAATGTATCACAAAGTCAAAAAGTTGTCATCTGTCTGGATATATGTATTAGTCTGTTCTCACATTCTATTAAGAAATATCTGAGACTGGATAGTTTATAAAGAAAAGAGGTTTAGACCAGGCACGGTGGCTTACGCTTATAATCCCAGTAGTTTGGGAGGCCAAGGTGGGCAAATCATATACACATATGGGAGGTCAGGAGTTCGAGACCAGCCTGGCCAACATGGCGAAACCCTATCTGTACTAAAAATGTGAAAATAAGCTGAGTGTGGTGGCATGTGCCTGTAATCCCAGCCACTCAGGAGGCTGAGGCAGGAGAATCGCTTGAACCTGGGAGGTGGAGGTTGTGGTTGCAGTGAGCCGAGCTAGTGCCACTGCACTCCAGCCTGGGTAACAGAGTGAGACTCTGTCTCAAAAAAAAGGGAAAAAAAAAGGGAAAGAGGTTTAATTGGCTTATGGTTCTGCAGGCTGTATGGGATGCGCAGTGGCTTCTGCTTCTGGGGAGGCCTCAGGAAGCTTCCAATCCAGCTTCCTACAGGGCAGAAGCAGGAGCAGGAAAGTGAAGGGGAAGTGCCAGACACTTTTAAGCAACCAGATCTCATGAGACCTCACTCACTATCCTGAGAACAGCACCAAGGTGATGGCGCTAAACCATTCATGAAAGATCCACCCCCATGATTCAATTCCCTGCGCCAGGCCCCACCTCCAACAGTGGGGATTACAATCCAGCATGAGATTTGGTGGGGACACAGATCCAAACCGTAGCATGTATCATATTATATATGTATATGTAATACTGAAGGAGTTAAGATCACATGGCCCCAAAATATGCTGCTCCAGCATACTGACTTTTTTGAGTTAAGGACACTTGAAAAACAGCAGGTGCCAGAAAATCATGCTGCCCTTCCTTCTGTTTCTTAAAAGCAGGAGATGACATTCCTGTGTGAAAGATGTGTCCCAATACCAGGAGAAAAGTGTCATGCTTATCATCAAGGACAAAAAGTTGAGGCTGAGGGAAATCTGTACAAACCCTGTTAAACCAACCCTCACCTTGCCTGCCACTCTCCACCCAGTTAAGTACCCCAGCCCACCACATCTTTGCCCAATTCCATATATAAATGTAAGTGTTCAACTCTAATTGCATCTTCATTTTGTCATGGAGTTTCCTATGCCATGTAAAAGTAGGTCAAATAAATATGTATGCATTTTTCCTGTTGATCTATCTTATGTCAATTTAATTCTCAGGCCCAGCTGAAAAACCCTAAGAGGGGAGAGGTGATATTTTGCCTCCCTATAATAGAATCCATATAACCACCTTATATATGTGTATATGTATATGAATGTGTGTGTATATATAAAAACAAATCATATATAATACAATCTATACATCCCTCATGTTTCTGTATATGCATGTGTGCACATATAAATCTGTATCTATATGGTTAAAAGCTGGATGGTTCAAAGTCCTACCTTCAGAATCAGAAAGATTTCAAACCCAGCTTTCCTACATCCTCCTGGTGTGAGTCTGGGACAATTTCGTGTCTCTCTAGGCCTCCATTTCTTTGGGTAAAATGGGGCTCTTGATAGTGCCTCCCTCAGAGTTGTGAGGATTGAGTGCAGCCGTGAGGCAAGCGCTGGTGGTGCCCGTGTTCAGGGGTGGGAAGGCAAGGACAGTCAGTGGCGGTGGGATCAGGACCCCATTGGCAGGCTGCCTGTCTGTGGGGCTTGCAGTACTGAATGTGTGGATCATGACTGCCTTCTCTTGGGTGATGTCCCCACTCTTCCACGAACCCTCAGATTGTAACTTGGCCTCCATCTCAGCTTAGCTATGAGGAAAGCGTGCGCTTGTCTTGCAAGTTACACATTTCTCATTGTATATCGACATACATATTGGCCTTCCTGTTAATTTATGACTCACATGGCAAACTGCGCCCCAGAGAAGATGTGTCATCCCCGCGATGATGGAATCGGGTTTTGAGACAGGGTGTCAAGACGTGGACCTGAACTTGCCAGCCTGCTGCCTCCCTT
Organism: Plecturocebus donacophilus; assembly: GCA_004027715.1. NCBI lineage: Eukaryota > Metazoa > Chordata > Mammalia > Primates > Pitheciidae > Plecturocebus > Plecturocebus donacophilus. The sequence continues at coordinate 9,988 of PVKP010020312.1, forward strand.
TGGGTCCTTTGGGAGATATTTCTTAGTGTCACTTTGCGCTGCATTCTTCTGCTGTAATAATTTCATACTTGATATGAGTCAAAGAGTAAATGAACTCAAAGACTAATGAAGCCTCCATTTAAAAGATAACTTTCTCTTTTCTCCTAGGATACCTGGCATGAACTCCTAATTGGTAGTGTGGAAATGAAAAGGGTAATGGCGTGCGCCAGGTAAGGACCTTCTAGACCCCAGGACTGCGGCGCGGCCCGCCCACTGGCTCCTAACCACCGCCTGACCCCTGGTTATTGCCTCACAGGTGTATTTTGACTACGGTGGACCCAGACACTGGAATCATAGACAGGAAAGAGCCGCTGGACACGCTCAAGAGGTAGAATGCCAAAGCGGCCAGTGTATTTTAAATATTATCTCCACCCCAGAAGCACCTATGGGTTTAGGTGGTAGGTCTGCTTTAAGGAAGATATAAGCTTTCTCTCCAGGGAACCTTCCACTCTGTCTTCTGACTGATTTGTGTCAATTGGTTAATGGGAGCATTGTTCTTCCTCTCTTTTTCTGGATGGATTCTCTAGTGGTTTGCATAAACTTTTTTTTTTTTTTTTTGAGAGGTGTCTCACTCCCTCCCCGAGGATGGAGTGCAGTGCCATGATCTTGGCTCACTGCAACCTCCACTTTCTGGGTTCAAGCAGTTCTCCTGCCCGGCCTCCTGAGTAGCTGGGACTACAGGTGTGTGCCACTATGCCTGGCTGATTATTGTATTTTTAGTAGAGACAGGGTTTCACCATGTTGGCCAGGCTGGTCTCAAACTCCTGGCCTCAATGATTCACCTGCCTCGGCCTCCCAACAGGCTGAGATTACAGGCATGAGCCACCACTCCCACCCTTGATGAACTTTGAATTGCATAATGCTACATTTTGAAATTTTAATATCTCTTGTATCAATTTTTAATAATGTTTATATGTGCCTTTCCAAATTTAGGCCTCAAACACTTTAATCATGTTTATTGCAACTCAAATTCCTTTATTAGAATTGATATCAAGGAATATGAGAATAACTGAAATTACATAGTAAGATATCAGAAAAAAATTAAGGCGATGAGTTGTTAGAGTTTGTTTACCCGGGAGCTTCTTTTATACTACAATTTCTCTTTTGTTTTGTTATTTAAAGAAGTTTGGCTGACTTTAGTTCCCAACGCAGGGAGTGTTTTTAGGCAGAACATTCTCTGGAGCTGTATTCTAGTTTGTTTCTCTTTCCTCTGTTTTGTGGTTTGTTTCCAATGGGCTTAGCTCAGAGAAGACGTTATTTCATGTCACCTTCAGACTTGCAAATCTATTTTGTTTCTGGTTTTTAAGATGTAGCAATAATTATTTAAGATGCCATGACAGTTATTGTTTTCTTTCGAAAGGACAGTGGAGAAACTTCTGCAGTAGTCCAGGCCCACTTGCCACCTGCATGTCTGTCTGAAGCTTTGTTCACTGGTGAACCCCAGCTTTGGGCTGATAAACCTGGAGGGGGTTGAAAGCATGGTGCTTAAATGCACTAAACAAAATGTTTGCAGAGTTCGGGGCCATTCCGTTTTGAGTTTTTATGGGCATTTGTTTCAATGAGTTGTGAAGTTGAAGATACCCATATAGACAAAGTATTTATTTTATGCTTACACATACGTTTTTTCCTTCTGGTCTTAAACTGAAGCCATGGAGAAATTGTTTAGACTTTTAGAATACTTCTAGAAAAGCTAGAAGTTACTCACAGTTTGACTGATTGTCTACAGCTTCTCTGTCAACATTTTAGAAAATCCCTGCTGTGTATCTGTAAATAACCTGGACGGCAAGCTTGAGTTCTATTGAGAATACTTCTTTATTTCCTTTTTGTGTCTGATGATTGAATTGTTGCTTGTTTCAGCTACCGCCTGTGTGATCCTTCCGAGAAGGCACTATACAAGTCGTCTCCACTTTTTGGGGCCTATTATTCAGTGGCAAAAATTGGAAGTCTGAGAGTTGGTGACCCTGTGTATCAGATGGTGTAGTGACGGATGCACTAGGCTGATATGGTAAAGGGTCAGCTTTGCTTCTGAATATACTGTCTTCAAGCCATTGCTGCATTTTCTTGTGTTAATTTTTTTTATGTTATGCTGCTTTAATTATTAAGAGAATGAGCAGTTTTTTATTCTGATCTTTGGAGTCGGAAAATGCCCTTAAATTCCATTCCCCGCAGTCATCTGTGTACTCATACGCCAGCCTTCTCCACCCTCATTTCCAATTCAGTGATAAATGGTGATGGAAGGGCCCCAGCAGAAAGACAAGTATATGCTCACAGCTCATTACAGAATAGTATTAAGGAATAGGGAAAGGAAGGTGAGTGATTCTCAAGAGCAATGTATTTATTTTTTCTGTCTCAGATAGAAGGGGAAATATTTAAATTATTCAACATCAACTTGGGGAAAATGTTTAAATTGGATGCTTTTTGTCAATGTATTTTTAAAGTATAATTGAAGTTCAAAAAAAAAATAATCCATGCATCAAGGTGATTCCTGAATCATGAGTTAGGAAATGATGTTCTCATGTTGATTTCATTGTGCCCAATACAGCCCCAACTCCTGGAGGTAAAAACCTAACTTCCAAAGTAAAGGAATGAGAAAGTCAGTCAGAAGACCTCAAGTTGGAGATTTTAAGCAAATCATCTCATAAAATCCATGACCCAGTTCTTAAAGTCACCTCATCTTCAAAACCCTTGACCATCCTTCTCTTTGATTCTGCCCTGAGCTTCTCATGTGTGTTACTTGCCTTTGAAGTCTTTACACCCACAACCTGACTGTCCTTAAGGACAGTGTAACATAGTGGCTTAGCAGGTCTAGATCTAGCATTAGATAGACGTGGGTTTGTAATCCAAGCATCTTCCTAACTTGGTTGAAATGTTTAACTTCTCTTAAAGTCTCAGTACTCTTATCTGCAAAGTGAGAACGGTGGTACTTACCAAAACAACCAATAAATGTTATCTTGAGTGTTAATTCACATAAAGTTGCAGCACTGCAATACAAATCAAGTGCTCAGTAAATATTAGCTACTGTTTTTATTGCCATCATTCCATCATGATGCAGTCTTAGGTTCTATAGTGGGTATAAAGATGACACAGGCTTTGCCCTAGAGGTGGGCAAAAAGGAAATACATTTCTATTGACTTCTATTATGACTAGGCATTTGCATAACCGTAGCCATATTTCATCAGGTCTGAGATCCTATTCTAACATCTCTAATATCTGTCAGCTTCTTATAACATTCAGGATGCCTTTTGAAAAATATCAGTGATGCATAAAATAATGGTGCATCTTATGATTTAGTGTATCTTGGATTTGATGAAATACAATAAGTATTAAAACTAGAGAGGAAATTGTGAAACTCCTAAGTGCCTGCCATTTCAAAAAGCCCCATCTGGGGCTAGTGGGCCCAAGCCTGAGCCATCTAGCTTGAGTGAAACTGATCCTGTATCCTGCTGTTCCAGCCATGATTGACTGGGCCTGGATCAGTGTGTTAGCCAAGGGCTTTCACCTGTTCTCTGCATCTGTGGGGGCCCAATGGTTGTGAGATACCTTAATGATGGAGGGTTTTCATATCACTTGGTCACAAACTCACCCAATCAGATCCTATTGTGCCATGGATGGAGGCAAGGAACATCTGTGGTTCACTCAGTCTCAATTTCCAGTTGTCTCTGCTCCCCAGAAGGCCTTGCGTAATCTTTCTCTATGCGAGGATCTCTGTGAGATAGATATGATAATAGGCATTTTATGGATGAGAAACAAAAGCTCAGATAGGTTAGCTGACGGAAGGCCATGGAGCTGAAGCGATTTAGAAGTAATAGGCCATGTTTTCTGCACAGCATTGTCCCATACATTTAGATGTGTAACCTCAATAAGTGACTGTTTTGTGGGAGTTTGAATTATTTATGAATGGTAGGATAAATCACCAAATAACCAGAGATTCTTATTATTTATTCAGGTTTCAGCAACCAGGAGGGATTGACTGGGATCTTAACAACAGTGGCAACAATACATCAGCAAATCCTTATTATCCAGCCTTCAACTATCTTTACCCTGGAGAGGAATCTTGATTTTTGACTTTTCAAAGTTGTATATGCTCCAGGTTAATGCAAGGAAAGTATTAGAGGTGGGAATATGAAGGTATATTTGTAAGTTTTAGGTATTGAAGGCTTCAAAAATAGTTAACATCATCAAAAAACTATTTTGGGTGTTATCATGGCTATTATGCTTTTTTACTTCCTGACTTTAATATTGATGAATAAAGCAAGTTTAATGAATCAACTGAAAACCTGCAAAAAATATTTTTAAAATATATACCTTTTATTACCTGTCAGTCTATGTTTTAGGAGAAATAGGAAGCAACAGATCACAGTGTCTTGATGAGTAGGACACATATTACCACACTCACAAATGCCTAATGTTGGACTTTACATGGCTATGGAGTCCCACTGACTTTTCACTCATGTGCCTTTTACTCTAGCATTATGGAATCAGGGCTGTGCTTGACTATGGAAATTATCTTATAGACTTTGCTTTACACTTTTGTCTATTACACCTTTATTAAGCCATATAAAAGTAACCTGTGTGAAATTGCCAGATATACCACCTGGAATTCCAAGTAAGATAAAGGAGAGGATGACATTTAAAAGAGAATGGAATTTTGAAAGTAGGAGTGGGAGGAAGACAGCATGAACATATTTTTTCCAGTGCAAATAATTTTTTTGTAACAAAGAAACAAACTATTTTGGTATGATCTTAAGCAAAATATACTCACTGAAGTAGTCTATAGATGAATCACCTACTTACAATTTTGTGGTTTCTTTGTAAACAATAAATGTGAATTGCAATCCTGCTTTATCTTTGGTATTTGTGAGTCTTCTTCCTGGGTTTTTCTCTTTATATTAGAACTTGAGTCACTGCAATTTATTTTTCCTTATCCTTTCTGATTGCCTCCAGAGACACAGTCTGACTCCACAAACACTGGCTTCTGTCATTGACAGGGGTGAGGGCGTCGTGAACTGCGGGCACACAACTGGCCTGTCTGCGGCAGGATGACCAGTGTCTACAAGGGACCTTCCTAGTGGTCAGTGAGGAGCGACTGTTCCCTCCTCCTCCATTTTCCTTTGCTGGGTTCTGGGACTGAAATTCACCACCACTCTCCACCCTGTGAGGTAAAAGTGGTAAGTGAGCTGTAGCCCTGGGTAAATTCTGGAAGTGACGAAATTGAAAAATTGGAACTTTAAAGTCAACCATTAAAATAGGGAAGCCATTTTCCTCTTAGATTTTCAAAGAGAAAATCAGGAGGGAGATAAACAGAAATGCACAACATTTGGTGCCCCGGAGCTGCCTTTCCGCCGGAGAATCATGTCCCTTGTCCTGCTGAGCTGTGTCCTTCACAGAGAGGGTGTGACCTGGAGTTGGTAGAGAATAGAGCAGAAAAACAGGACAGATAACTATTCAGGCCAATAACGACAGAACCTCCTTGAGCACTGAACCGGTCTGCGGTGAGTTGTCAGCTGGAGGAAGAGTATTGTTCTTTTCTCTTAGCAAACTCTCGCTTCTCTCATCCAAGGCACCCTTGCCCTGCATGGACCATTCTGGCTGAGTCTTGAAATGTACACTCCTGGCTCAGGGGCCATGGCTGAGCTGGGATGACACAGAATCCCCTTGACTAAACTTTGGTCTGATCTGAGCCCTCTTCTGCACGAGGCCTTGAACTTGCCACCCTATTCCCTGCAGAGCCCAGGTTTAGCCAGAATCCTGCTTAGTCAGTTTCAAGAGTATTCTCCCATCCTTAATATCTGATCACCCTTGATGTCCACTCAGATTCCTCATCTGTCACTTTCAGTGTGTAAGTCCTTCCCTTGTTCAGTAGAATCCCTGTTAAGGGATTTTATCAAGAATCCTCTACACCTGATGTCTCCTCTTAGTGATTTTCCATTCACTGACCCGGAGGAACTTTGTTCCTTGGCTACAAATCCCTAGCTATCTTTGCTGTAATACAGAGTCGAGCCCAATCTCTTTCCCCTGTTGTGATGCCCCTGTTAGCCTTGAATAGTCTTTCTTATCTTTTTAACAAGCGTCTGAGTTAATTTTTTTCTTTAATAGCTTGGTACATCAAACAGGAGCCTGACTCCTAAACCACCCTGTTCCGGGTAGGCTGACGTTGTTTGGAATATAACCTGATTAGGAAATGACAAGCGACTGAGGTGAGTGCCTGCAGGACCAAGTGACATTCCCTCCCGGTGGAAACAGCTGGGGACCTTGTGCAGTGCTAACCTTCTGAGCCGAGGCCCTTGCCAAAGCAGCTCCAGTTCGAGGCTCCTCTTGGCAGGCGTCGAGCAGCCCCGGCCGCGTAGGAGGCGCTCTCAGGCACCCATTGCCTCTCCGAGCTGCCGCAGGAGAACCCTGGCCTCGGCTTGCTGGCGGGAGGGCCTGGTAGCATCCCCCTCCTTCAGACTCCCACTCTCTGGAAGCTCCCCAGCCCCTGGCAGCCTGTGGGGACGGCGGCTGCAGCGGCAGCAGAGAGCTGGACACTGCACAAGCGGGGCCAACCTGCTCCCCAATATTTCCAGGAGAGGCTGCTGCCCGCTGCCTGATTTCTAATTTCAAAATGACGCTTTGTCCTGCAAATGTTGTGTATTGTCTATTTAAGGTCAGAGAATCCCATAAATACATAAATAAATAATTGGTCACTTGCAGCGATCGTGAGGGAGGGCACAGCGCCCTGCAGCTGCAGGCGACGAAAGGTGGCGGAGCAGCGGGGCGCAGACCACGTGGAAGCTGCGCCACCGCCCCCCACGGCCTCGCCGCCCCCCAGGAGGACGCGGTGCTCCGATTGGCCCGGAAGGGCTTGGGGCCAAGGGCCAAACCTTCCCCCAGCGGCAGGGGCCACCAGTGCGCCCCGGCCCGGCCGCCGCCACCTCACGGAGCAGCCAGCCATGGGCGCCTCCACCTCCTCCGCGCTGGCCCGCTTTGTCCTCCCCACGCAGCCCCAGCCCGGGTGGCTCGGGGTCGCCGCGCTGGGACTGGCCGCCGTGGCCCTGGGGGCTGTCGCCTGGCGCAGGCGGCGGCTGCAGCAGGTGGGCACCGTGGCGCAGCTCTGGATCTACCCGGTGAAATCCTGCAAGGGGGTGCCGGTGAGCGAGGCGGAGTGCACCGCCCTGGGGTGCGCAGCGGCGACCTGCGGGACAGGTACTGCCGAGCGCGGGGAGGGGACGGCGCCGGCTCGGCTCGGGTACCCGGGTGAGAAGGGAGGAGCGCAGGGGAGGTCTGCAGAGTCTGCTGACAACTCCTTCCTCCCATTACATAGAAACTGCGAGCTGGGTGAGACAAGGCCAGAGAGAAAAAGGAACCCTCATTCCCTGCATCAGACCCCGGGGCTCTGGGACTCGGAGCGCGTGGACCCGCTTTCCTGGAGTGGGCGGATGTCCACCTCCCACTGGCTCTTTGGCGTCATGTGCTCCTGCTGAGGTGTGGTGTCGCTCCCAGGTGTCTGCCAGTGAGCAAACTTTATTAATCTCCATGCAGCGGTGGCGGCCAGTTTAAAGGGATTGGTTCCTGGTCGTTTTATTTCGAGTGACTTTCTTGAGATCTTGGGTAAAGCTCTACAGAGTCCTCATTATAGTAATGACAGCGGTTGAACAAATACCTTCTTGCAGCATAAAAGGTGCTATTGGCCGGGCGCGGTGGCTCACGCCTATAATCCCAAGACTTTGGGAGGCCGAGGCGGGTGGATCACGAGATCAGGAGTTCGAGACCAGCCTGACCAATATGGTGAAACCCCGTCTCTACTAAAAAAAAAATACAAAAATTAGCCGGGTGTGGTGGCGCACACCTGTCGTCCCAGTAATTCGGGAGGCTGAGGCAGGAGAAGCTCTTGAACCCGGGAGGCGAAGGTTGCAGTGAGCTGAGATCGCGCCACTGCACTCCAGCCTAGGCGACATAGAGACTCCGTCTCAAAAAATAAAATAAAATATAAAATAGAAATAAAATAAGTAGGGGGCCATTGCAAATGCCATTTTCCTCAATTCTCTCAAGCACTCCTGTGGATAAAGAAACTGAGTTCAGAGCCACACAGCAGCCGGACCAGGACTCTTACTTTCTTTAGCACACTAGGACGTTGTGAAGAGTGATTTTGTTAATGTCCTGTCTGGGTTCTGAAAGCTGTGTAAATTCCTGGGGTTCAGCGAAGGTTTCAAAACCCGGGAGCCGGCGGCTTTGTCCTCTCTGGGGTCTGGCTTCAGACCAGCTCCGGGACTCGTGGTGAGGCTACACTTGAAACTCTTTTCCAGAGCAGCCCTCACAGCTCAGCAAGTAACACAGGATTGATGGGAGTGTAACCTTTCTCCTATCAGCTCCCCAGAGAGAGAGAGAGCAATTCATGGCATAGTTGAAAGGTGATGGATGCATGCATCTTTGCTTCAGGAAGGAAGCCAAGAATCCAAAATATTCCATGTTTTCTATAGAAGGCTCTGAAAAGTGATAGAATTTACTGAATTAGTTTTTGTAGGCCACAGAGGTAAAGGGCACTGGCATTTTACTACATAGATTAAAAAAGCAGTTTTTGAGCTCATATTACAATAGACGGTAAGAAGAGCTGACCTTTGTAACAGACACAATGATAAATGCTTTATCTTCATCATCACACACTCTCAAAATGTGTGATAAAGAGAAGCCAACACTGGCTTCCAGTCCTGGTGATAACCGACTAAACAGAGGTTGTGACAATGCCAGGGAGCATAGAGGACGCAGTGCTGGAAGCTGGCCGGGGCCGTCAGGGACAACTTCAGAGAGGAAGTAACAGCTTGAGCTAAAAACAGGAAAATGATTCAGAACTTACTGGGTAAGTTAGCAGAAGAACTTTCTAGAGAGGGAATAAGCTGAGCAAAGGTACTTGGCTTGAGAGGATGGGGTATGCTGGGGGAAAGACTGGCGACTCTATGCCAGGTGGGGGTCCAATCTTTTGGCTTCCCTGAACCACATTGGAAGAAGAATTGTCTTGGGCCACACACAAAATATGCTAACAATAGCCGATGAACTAAAAAAAGAAAAATCACAAAAAAACTCATAATGTTTTAAGAAAGTTTATGGATTTATGTTGGACCACATTCAAAGCTGTCCTGTGCCACACGGGGGCCCATGGGCCAAGGGTTGAACAAACTTACTCTAATATATTTACCAAAAGGAACTGGGACATAAATAGGATGAATGTTCTTTGCAGCACTGAATGTTGAATGTTCGCTATGACGTTATTCACAGTAGCCAAAAGGTGGCAACAACTCCAGTGTCCATTGATGGATGAGTGGATAAGCAACATGTGCGATATACACACAATGGAATATTATTCAGCCACGAAAAGGAATGAAGTTCTGATATGTGCTATAACATGGATGGCCCTGGAAAACATGATGCTAATTGAAATAAGTTAGACACGAAAGGACAAATATTGCATGATTCTGATTATATGAAATGTCTAGTAGATAAATTCATAGAGACAAAGTGGATTAGATGTTACTAGGGGCTGGGGGAATGGGACAACGAGGAGTTATTGCTTAATTGGTACAGAGTTTCTGTTTGGGATGATCAAAAGGTTTTGCAAATAGTGGTGATGGTTGCACAACACTGTGACTGTACTTACTGCCACTGAATCGTACACTTCAGAAATGGTTCAAATCATGTTTAAAAAATTCCATTCTCTTGGCTGTTTCCACATTTTAGCATTTCGAATAAAGTTGCAGTGAACACTGATATGCAAATATATATTTGAGTTCCTGTTTTCAATTATTTTGAGTCTATACATAGGAATATGCTAGGTATTTTATGTTACATATGTTTTACTGCAATTAAAATAAATAAATAAATATATAAAAGACTGGTCTGGGTGAAGACCTTGGGAGGTAACAATGGCTGGAGCAGCAGCTGGATCATGAAGGGCTGTGCATGCCTTGCTTAATAGTTGGTTTTATCCTGAAAGCAAGAACCATGGGGAGATTGTGAATGAGGGGGTGATAAAGGTAGATTTGCATTTTAGAAAGATCTAAACTGCCATTACCATGAAGAATATTAGAGAGAATATTCACCTGCTGGTCCCAAGGAATTAGGGGCAGGGGAGGCCTCTGTGTATGTGGAAGCAGTTTGATATAAGGGCAGTTAGGGAAAGGGCTTATACTAAGGATATTTTTCTAGTGTAGCTGAGCAACTCAACCATGATAACCTGCTGGAAGTGATGCAAGAAATATCTTGAACGATCTAAAGTATCTGCCATATTTTTTTCTTACATCTGGGAATCTCAAAAGCACATGCTTACTTCTATCGTTGTAATCCTTTGATCAGTGTGTACGGAAATGATTGAAATGCCAGTATGTTTTGCTTCCTTGGTAGCTGAGAGATAACCTACAAAAATGTGTTGTTCTTGTTCTGGAACTGGCTCTCTCTATTGCCCTTATTTCTCCATGTATCTTTTTTCTAGGAACCACCTACTGGCATACAGGTAGTTCCTAGAAAAAAGATACATGGAGAAATAAGGACAATACTGGGCCAGAAAAAAAATACTGTCTAATTTAGCAAATTACAGAATGCACAGCACCAAATATTGGAACATAGCAATTTTAAAAGGTGGGGGCAGTGGAACTGGCAGAGTGTAAGTGGCACTGTACGTTGCTCAGCTAAACTCCATGCTCTGTGAACTATATGAGCCACAGTCCTGCTATTTCCACTGATGAGAGCCCACTGCCTACCTGTTCTACCTGGTGCCAGGTCATGTGTTTCCTTTTGCCCTTAAAGTCTTCCTGTAAAACAGATTCTTGTCATCTGCTTGGGGCATGTTTGATGAAAGCGATCAGGCTTTCTGGAGATTGAGATGAAAATACGATTAACATCTTTGATTTCTGTGCCATCCAGGAGCTCAAACTGTCCCGCAGATATATGTTGGATGCTTAAGTGGTTATTAAATGCTTTGAAATTAAGTGACAGACTCAGTCCTGCTGACTTGATATTTAGGACAGACACAGACACTCAAACTCCCACACACCAGGCTTCTGGGGAAGAAATCAAAGATGATATCAGTGTCTAACTGAAGCTCCCCTAGAGTCTGGCTTCCTGTCATAATGGTTCACACATATCCTGTGTTTTGAAAATGACAGGTTTTGGCTTGTGATCAACCAGGAGGGAAACATGGTTACGGCTCGCCAGGAACCTCGCCTGGTCCTGATTTCCCTGACCTGTGATGGTGACACCCTGACTCTCAGTGCAGCCTACACAAAGGACCTGCTACTGCCCATCAAAACCCCCACCACGAATGCAGTGCGCAAGTGCAGGTATGGGAAGGGCAGGTCTTAGCCCTTGTGTGAACGAACAATCATGCAATTTTGAGAAAGTGCAAACTCTAGAGGGAATCCTGAGAAACATATCAATAATGAACCATTGATTGCATGTGCACCATATGCAGGGCCAAATCCTCAACATTATGAAGATCTAAAAGAAGGGGAAAAGAAGGAAGCAGCTTCAGAAACTTGTGTTGTGGAGATGACAGACATAAAAGTGCTATGTAGAAAACCATGGGAACAAAAACATATTGACATCTCAGCTAGAGACAAATACCACCACCCAAAGATTGACCACAAAAATGGGGTGGGAGTGGTGGGGGCGAGTGTCCTAGCAGAGGTGGAGGTTCGATCTATGTATTCTCATAGAAGTTTTCTTACTTTGCTTGGAAAAAGTGGGTACCTTCCAAATCTGAGTTAGGAAAGGAGTTGCAAATGGCTATTTGGTTCTAATGAAAGGAAGTTCCAAAATAAGAAATAGCAGCTGCAGGTAGAAGAGTGATCTGGCCAGTGGCTGCCCAGGGGTCGGTGTCAGAGTGAGACTGGGGGTGCAACCCAGAAGCATGTTCTGTACAGAAGCCTTTCCCTCAACATCAGAAGGGCTGCAACGCAGCAATTCTTCTAGGAAAACTAGCTTTGCCTCTAAGAAGTCATGTCTAGAGTTGATTTCTTATCTTATTATGGGCAAGTTAAAGTTGGTCCAGTTATATTCTTGTTATAGTTTCTGCATATGAAATAAAAATGCAGTGTGAATGTTACATGTAGTTTATAGCCTATCATAAAAAATAGTATCACCTCAAAAAATGCAGTCATCTGAAAAATATCTAAAGACACTGAAAAGTTCATAAAATTTAATACTGATACAATGTTTACATTTTAGAGTTTTAAACATGATAATATACTTTTATTGAATTTGGTGGTTTTTCAGATTATAAAAGTAGTACATATTCATTGTTGAAAAATTGAGAAATACCAAAAAAGAAAAAAAAAAGAGAGAGAGAGAGAAAGAAACAAAAACTATCTGTGGTCAGGTATGGTGGCTCATGCCTGTAATCCGAGTACTTTCGGAGGCCGAGACGGGTGGATCACTTGAAGTCAGGAGTTCGAGACCAGCCTGACCAATATGATGAAACCCTGTCTCTACTAAAAATACAAAAATTAGCCAGGCTTGGTGGCATGCCCCTGTAATCCCAGCTACTGGGGAGGCTGAGGCAGGAGAATGCTTGAATCTGCGAGGCAGAGGTTGCAGTGAGCTGAGCTCACACCATTGCACTCCAGCCTAGGCAACAAGAGCAAAACTCTGTCTCAAACAGCAAACAAACAATTGTCTGTGATAACTGTAATTAATATTGTGGCATATTTTCTTTCTGCCTCTATGCCTACTATTTTAAAACCAAATTGAAACAATACCAAAAAAGCCCCCAAAGCCTTGAATATTGTTTACATACTTAAATTGATACGTTGAGTATTTTTTCATTTTGTTAAAAAATCTTCAAGGATACCATTTTTCATGTTGGCATATTTCATTTTGTGGGTATCATCTAATGCATTTTAACCTGCCCCATGATTAAACATTTTGATTGTTTTAATTTTTTTCCAGGTATGAAGAAGAATGTGATGGCTATCTTGGCATAACTCTTTGTATCATTTGTCATTTCATTAGGGAAAAAGTTCTGGCAGTGGTTTTGTTTGAAATAAGGATATGGATTCTGTAGGCTTTTGATACATCTTGCTAAATTGTTTGCAGAATGGTTTTACCAATTGTGTTTTAACCATTATGTTAAAAAATATTTTGCCATTTTTATGGGCAAAAATGATAATTTCTTTTTAATTTAATTTGCATTTTTCCTTGAATGAGGTAAGCTTTTAAATATTTCTATTGTAGTTTATATGTCATGTTTGCCCGTATCTTGGTTTGTGCTTATTTGCCATGGTTAGATACTTACCCGTATTTTCCTATAGTTAATTTTTTTGGTTTAATTTTTCATTTATTTGAAATTGTGTGGAAATTTTCACAGTCCCATATGGGCATTTGGTCCATGCCCAAAAAACTAAACAAGCACATGCTTGGAAATTGCAAAATGAAAAGGCTTAGAATGCTGCAATAGTATACAGATTCTTCAAGCAAAGATTCCAGGGATCTTCTGGATTCAAGTTTCTTTTGACAACCCAACCTATCCTCTTATGAGGAATGAGAAATTCCTAAAGATTTCTGATGAGTTCTTGGGGCTTTGGGGTCGTTTTCAGAAGATCGTGATCAGTGGTGGTAACACCTGTTTTCATGGTCAAAGTTGCTACTTGACCTTCTCACGAGCCTAGCCTGCTACTAATAAGATACAGAGAATTAAGGTCTTTTGCTATGGATTATTCAGGCAAACTCTCTCAAACCTCATACCACCTCAAACCATGCGTGCATTCTCTTTGTAAAAGGGTCAAAAGTTATAGGAGCATTTGGAATTTTATTTTATTTTTTATTTTTTGCTTGCACTCTCTGGGACAGTGTGCAGGTGGAGTGCTGGGGCCAAGATACAGCAGAGGCCAATCAGAACTCGAGGGTAAATGTGGGAGGAGCAGGAAGAAGACAGAACAAGAACCTCAAGTTCTGGGTGACTATGAACCTGAACCCCAGGATCTAAAAATAGAGGTTGCAATGGAAATCACTGTCAGATTAACTGGGCAGATGTTTAAATAGCCCAATATAGATGCAAATACTTTGACTTGTAAAACTAGTTGTTGCCAACTGAATCCCTAAGGAGTCAAAGCAGCCTTCCTGTCCACCTTTTTCTCTGTGTGCCCTCCCACCCTCCTGTAAAAGCAACTAAGGGAAACCCTGGGCTGCTGAATGGCAGGTTGAGACTGAGGGTGCCTTGATGGGCTGTAAGAGTTTGACTCTGGGGAAAGAAGGCTGATTTTTTTTTTTTTTTTTTTTTTTGCATAGGCACCAGCAAAGATGCATCTAACAAGGAGATGACCTTCAAGGCTGTCTCCATACACAGATTTTTGGTAATGCTGCTATTTCACAAGACGCTTCTGAAATGAGTATTTTAAACATTAAACTGCACACACACACATAGATGCTGAGCCCCTCAAATACACTCAGTTCTAGAACTGGGGAATTTTTGGGAAAAGTAAAACAATTATTTGGAGGTAAACTCTGTGAATAAGAAGACAATCAACCTGTATAGGACCATTTTGTTTTTTTGGTTTAAAAAATGAGGTTAGGCTTAAAAGTTGTAATAAGTCAACATGATCAATATTAGCTTAGAATGGTTACTTCCCAAGGTGACTGCTCTGAAAGGTAATATCCATTTGAGTGTATGAATTTGGGTACGTTTATTTTATGCATTTTATTTATGTTTTATTTTGATTCAGAAAAGGCAGACCCTCCTGGTATTTGTAAATGGTTTCATTACTCCATAGGCCTTGGGTATATATTTCAGCCCTCTGATTCTCAGGAAGTCAATTTAGAATGGGTGGGATGGCAGACGGCAGTGTGTGAAAAAGCGTCAAGCCATATACTACAGAGTACACTTTTCTACATGAGTGTATACTTCTATACAAAGTTCTAAAAAATTTATGAAAACTTTGAATACACTAATTTCACTGCTTAATGTAACCCAGACACTGTTAGTAATAATTTCTCATTTTAGATAAAAAGCAATAAAATAAAATAATATAAAAATATATAGGATACTATACTCAATATATTTCACAATATAAAACTCCATGTATACATTACTAGTAGAGAATGGATACTTTTGTTTGATTTGATGTTTGATTTCTGGAGTAACTATATAAAGATAGCTTGAAATAACTTGGTTGGGGGACTGTCGGTCATTGCTATTACCTACTGAGCATAACCCAGTCCTAATAATTGGGGACTTCTGGATTGTTCCTAGTCCTCACAACAAAGTTGTGCTTCTGTCCCCATTTTATTGATAAAGAAACTGAGTCTCAGAATAAGAAACTGTCACCAAGGGCATGGAGCTAGTCATTTATGGAAATGAAATGCCCACCCAGGTAGATTTACTCGATGCCCTACATTTCTCAGACTTCAGGCATTTGCATACCACCACCATGATATGGGCCAAACCACGAACCACCTGTATACTCTTATTTACTTAATATTTTTCTTTAAACTGATTCAGCTTAAAAACTTATCTTAAATACATTTATTTAAAAAGGAAACTTTATATGGCTGTCTATATAATTTGTCAGGTATGTGGCTGTATATGGCTACCTATATAATTTGCCAGAAGGTAACAAACACTCAATATGCTAAAACATTACTTTGCCTACAGAGGTCTCTGAACCTAACGAGTGTTCTTTCTTTGTTAAAAGAGGTGATTATCAAGTGTTGCTAAAAGGTAAAGCTTTATTACCATGAAACTGAAAAGAATCACTTTCTCTCTGTGCAATTCACTGTTATTTAATGCTGTACCCAGGTGCCACCTACAGTTATGTTGAATGCCAGCAGTGGTAATGGTCCTGCACTTTGTGAAACACTGGCCTACACCATATCATTTATTTCCTCTCTATAGCTGTGAAATTCATATAACGTCAAACAGCCCTGCACACAACTATGTGCTGAAGACGGGGAACTTCAAATCCTACAAAGTAGTTACTAGCAATCAAATCCAGTAGATGATTATCGTCGTTATTAAATAGACTATTACTGTTAATGTTTGTTCTATATAACATTATTATCTGTAATGTTTTAGCCTTCATAGAACATTTTCACATTGTTGCTGTTACTATACTGGCAAAGTATAGCCAGGTCTATGAATAAAGATTTCTGGTCACTCTTCAGCTGGATGAACCAGATTTTGCAGTAATTCTGAGTTTAATTAATTAATTAATTTATTTTTGAGATGGAGTTTTGCTCTTGTTGCCTAGGCTGGAGTGTAATGGCACGATCTCGGCTCACTACAACCTCTGCCTCCCAGGTTCAGGTGATTCTCCTGCCTCGGTCTCCTGAGTAGCCAGGATTACAGGCATGTGCCACCATGCCTGGCTAATTTTGTGTCTTTAGTAGAGATGGGGATGGGGTTTCTCCATGTTGGTCAGGCTGGTCTCGAACTCCTGACCTCAGGTGATCCGCCTGCCTTGGCCTCCCAAAGTGCTGGGATTACAGGCATGAACTGCTGCGCTCAGCCTGTTTACTTTATAATGATACATTAGTTTTCTTCTGGAAAACTCAGTACATTTTCAAATATATTATTTCATTTCATCCTCCCTGCATTCCTTCCAGGTAGGGAGACACAGCTCTACATTACTTGATTTTTAAAATGGAGAAAGCAAAGTGTAAAGGGGTGCTTTCATTGTCATGTGGGCTTATGCAGGTTTGTAGGCAGGGCCAGGACTAAAATTACATCTTCTGGTAATTAAGAAATGACAGTAATGTCACAGTCAGGAGCAGCTTTTCTGATATATCTGGGACATGTTAGGATGCTCGGATTTTCAGAGCCATGCCTGCCCTTTGTCCCTGCAACCCCTGCAGAGTGCACGGCCAGGAGATCGAAGGCAGGGACTGTGGCGAGGCCGCCGCCCAGTGGATAAGCAGCTTCCTGAAGTCGCAGCCCTACCGCCTGGTGCACTTCGAGCCTCACATGCGACCGAGACATTGTCACCAAATAGCAGACTTGTTCCAGCTCAAAGATTGGGTGAGAGGCTCGGCTGACTCCATGGGTGGAAAGCAGTTGCCCCCAGCCCAGATGGGCACAGGTGGCATCTCTGATGACCTTGGCTCTGTTTTCTGGGCAGCCCTCTGGCAGCTCAGATCACAAGCAGCAGGCAGAAATAAAGCCCTTCCCTTGGAAGCGTTGTTTCTTCATTTGGGGGACTCTTGAATTTTTGCCTTTGAGCATCTAGCTTCCTATTTGTGGAAGCATTCTGATGCCAGGAGGGTTTCAAAACTCTTCTGCACCAGTGTCTTTTAAAAATTCTGTTCTGTAATTGTGCATGGAGTCCAGAAATTTTACAGCTTGCAGTCGAGTCTCAGATACCAGTTGTGCAAGTTGGCATGGGTATGGAGATGCACAGACTCAAATGATCAGCCTTAATGGCATAAAGCTGTAATGACTCATCATAAAAGCAGGGTTGGCAGCACCATATACTGCTTTTACCATCTGCATAAAAAAATTATGCTGTAGTCCTTGCTACTAAGGAGGCTGAGGTAGGAGGATTGCTTGAGCCCGGAGAGTGGAGGCTGCAGGGACCTGTGATGGTGCCATTGCACTACAGCCGGGGTGACAAAGAGACCCTGTCTCAAAATAAATAAATAAATGAGCAAATGCATAAATTATGGTCAACATAAATATTAATTTGTAAGTTGCATACAAATAAGTATCCATGGAATTAGTGCACATTTAAATCAAACATAATGAGGTCATCAAACTCAACCACCTTATGAAACATTTGAGAAATTGGAGGCTGAGAAAGGTATAGTGATGTCCCCAAGGGAACATGCCTCATGGCAGCTCTAGGATTGATCCTGAGTCCTAGTTCCTTTCTTTCCACCATGCAGTTTCTGCTATCTGCAAGGCTATTTGAAGCTTCTGAGTCACTGTGACTTCTATTAAAAGAACTAGAGAAATACCTGAAACATTTTGTGTGAGGCGGGGTGGAGTGTGCAGGGTATTCCTAGCAGCTAAACACATCTAACCACTGAAAAGTTGGTGTGCCACATGTTATAACAATGTTTATTTCCTTATCAGATTGCTTACTCAGACGCCAGTCCATTCATGATCCTTTTGGAGGCATCGCTGGCGGATCTCAACTCCAGACTAGAGAAGAAAGTTAAAGCAACCAACTTCAGGCCCAATATTGTAATTTCAGGGTGCGACGTCTATGCAGAGGTAACGATATGCCCCTTTGCATCTTTCCTTGGATTTGACTTCTTTTTCAAGGTATGAGAGTCTTTGACAGTGGGTTAGATGATTCTGAAGGATGCATTATTGACTCTGGAATACATAGCAATTTGATTTTTAGATTTATTGAGCACCTAGTAAGTACAGACTTCTGTGTGGAGGCTACATATATTGATGAGTCAGAGACTGTCATCAAGAAGGCAGTTCAGGATCTGAGGCTTCTAAGAATTCTGAGTCAACAGATTCGTTGTTGAGCTGAATTTGCTTTTACAGACTACATGATCCGTGTGGGTCACAGAACAAAGTGTGGGCTCCTGTCTTGTGAAAGGACGGTCTTCCTGTTTAGTAGATGGCTCCCTAGGAGAAGACAGGCATTTACTGCATGGCTGCTGGGTGGGGTGGGAGGGGTCGTTGCTCCTAAGCTTGATGGCACTGCCCCAAAACGCTTGCAGTGGCACCTCCATCTGCCCTCGATGTCTGCATGGTGACTTAGCTTGCACAGCCCTGAGGCTTGGTTTCCGGGAGTCCAAGTGATTCTGGCAGCAAATTTATCTTTGTAATAAATAGCCTTGGCTGATTCTCTCCCTGGGCTCCCAGGAAGGCAGAGGTTGGTGGCCCAGAGGCTTGGTGAGTGGCCACCAGCTGTGGATGCTCAATAGAAACCCTGGCCCCTCACTAGGAATTCAGGAGCTCTGGTTGTGCCTCGTGTTTATGTTGAGAAGAGAGAGGTAACGGGGACAGTACAGTGATTCTTACATTTGCCCATTTCCTACGTAACAGGGAAAAACTGAGTCAAAGCAATTGAGTTTTATTTAACGTTTTGTACTCAGAGGAACCAATTCTGTTCTTCACTTTTGTCGTATGGAGGCAAAACTGTGCTGAAAGTGAAGCAATCTAAGAATTTGATTCCCACACTCGAACCAGAGGATGTGAAACCTGGTCTCAGACTCTGTGCTGGCTTCTGCATGCCTTTGAGCAGCCCCACCAAGTCCCATTTTCCTTGCCTGAACAATGAGGTGATCATATTTCTGCCTAGGGTAACCTTAAGGGTCTGTTGAAGGATCAATTAGGATAACGTAATTTATGAGATATATAAACGCAATGTCAGTTGATGGAAGATAATAAAGGTACGCCTAAATCCATCTCTAATGCTTTATATAAAATACTCATTGCTCCAGCCTCCCAAGGGCAGGGTTTCTTCTAAAGATGGCAGATAACTTTTTAGTGTGAGGCAGGCGAACTGTGTCAGGTCCCCTACGGTCCTGGGTTGGGCGTCTTTAGGTGCTTCTTTGTGCCAAGGGAGCTCTGCATGTCCTGCTCCTGGGCATGGAAAGGCACAGCTTGACTTAGACAACAGGAAAATAATCGGCGATTGATTGCCTTTGACCTTCTCCTTGATATTCATCTTCCACCAGCTGTGGCCAGGAGAGCCATTTCTCCTGAGAACATTCCTTCTCAGGAAAGGAGACATGAGTGGGGAGAGTTTTTAACTAATACTTGTGTTACACTTAAGGATGTTGTCCCTTCTATGCCTCACAGCAGCCCAGCGGGGTAAAGTTATCATTTCCATCTCACAGGAGAGAAGAGAGAGGCTTGGAGAGGCGAGGGGGCCTGCCCTAGGTTATACCACAGCAAGGAGGGGCTGGGTTTTGAACCCCAACTCTACAAGGCCAGAGGAACTCTGAGAATTCTAGGGGATATGTGTGGGGCTGGGACACTTGGATTCGAATCCGCCTGCTTCAGCAAGTGACCATACAAGCCTGGACAGGTCACTGAGCCCGCCCAGGCCTCTGCTTCCTGCAGTTGTAAAACGTGAGCAATTTCAATGGGTCCCTCGCCTGATGGAAGCTGTGAGAATCAACGTCGACGACAATGTGTGGAAAAGTCTTAGGACATTAAGTAGCACAGAGGGGTAAGGAAGAGTTTCATTCCTGGGAGCTTGGTTCAGACACCAGTTTTCTCCCCATGGTCGATGTTAAGCTTTCATTCCCCCCAGTGTGATCTGTGCACCGAGGGTCATGCTGAAGTCGTTTCCACTCCAAAATTCTGTGATGGTAAGATTCGGCTGAGAGGAGAGGAGGAGATGGTCCAGAGTAGAACTTGAGTTCTCTGAGAGTTCTTTCAGTTGAATCTTACTCTAAAATCCTGTATCTCTCTCTATCTCTGAGTGTTTCCTAATTGAGAATATTCTGTGTGTGGAGTTGGGCAGTGACACAATGGTGGCTGAGTCGGGCTGGTTTTTAGTAATTCTCCCTTCAGCTAGTGGGTTGCTGCCCCTGTGTAGATGCGCTGTGGATAGACATGTGGGAACGAGGATTGAAGAAACGCACTTGCTTCTCCTAAGGGGCTCAGGGTGGTCAGATAGTGAACAAGCAGTCACAGCCCAGTGAGCTGTGACCAGGAGGGCGGCGAGCAGCCAGCCATGAGGACGCGACTAGTGCCTGCGGTGCGGGGTGAGCTGAAGCCTGGGGCCCCCAGGGCTCCGGGCTCAGACCCTTTCTCATCTGTCCGCACTCACTTTTCTGATCTGTTCTTTCTTTTCTTTTTTTTAATCATCTGTTTTCAAAACCTTCTCTGCCCTGAGGACCCCAGCTATATCCTTCCACCAGAGCTTTCCCCTGCCTTCTCCATATCTCCCGTGGGTGTCAAATCCAACCTCAGGAGGGTCAGGTTTCACCCAAAGCTTGCTGTGCCATCTTACCCATCTCAGCATGCGGCGTTCTGACTTCTGCTGGCTCGGACTCCACACTGCGAACCACCCTTTGGTCTTCCCTTTCTCTCACATCCCCTGTTCCTACAGTTGACAAATCTTGGTGGCTGGGCCCTCCTCCCCACTCCCCTCTCTCCCTGGATGCAGTCACCACCGGTGCTGCAGCAGCCTGGTTCACTGATCTCCCTGCCCAGTCCTTGCTCCAGCCCGCCACCATCCACGGGCTGTTCTCAGCACATCTGTCAAGGTAACCCTGTTGATGTGAGTAACATCATGTGACTCTTCTGCTCAAAGCCCTCGCGGGGTTCTCCACCTTTCTTCAAGTAAAGATGGGGTCCTTATGGATGGCCTTGAGGGCCTAACATGACCTGCACCCTGCCAGCTCCCGGCTGCCAGCTTCTCCTCTCACTCATCTGTGGTCTCACTCTGCCCCAGCCATGCTGCCCTCCTTTCTGTGCCCCGGCCGGGTCCTCTGCCTGGCACACCTTCCCTCACATGCCTCATGGTTCCAGCACCTCTTTCGTCCCCTGCTGCGGGCTTCGCTGACCCTGCTCACCCAGCCCCCACAGCACGTCATATCCATCATACCCCCATCTAACAAGCCGTGTGCACTCAGGTATTAATGTGCTGTCTGTTTCCCCTATGCTTGCAAGGTCCTTGAGGACAGGGGCTGCTGTAGCTCCAGCCCCTAGAGGAGCCCCTGGCACATAGTAGGTGCTCACTAATTATCTGTGACATGAATGACTGGGTTGGTATTGTCCAGGAGGAGGGGGAGCACTGAGGGAGGGGTGCATACACAGGGCTATGAAGGCACGAGAGAACGGCCACCTCACAGCACTGGGGCTCAGCAGAGGAGGGGAGCTGAGAGCACAGGTATCTGGTGTCAGGTTTTGAGGGGTCTGGGAAGGATTTTTGGCCAGGGAGTGACAGAATCAGATTTACATAATACACAGTTGCCTCTGACAGGAGCCTGGAGAAGGATTAGAGCAGGCAGGGCCAGCACGCAGCTGGGAGACGAGGCTAGCATGGAGGAGGGCTGAGGGCTGCACCGAAGCTTCTGGAAAGCACACCCACTCCTCGTCTCGGAACCTACCTTCTCAGCACTTTTCTCTGCTTCACTTAATCATCTGCACTCCTCACACTCATTTCTTACACCTCGCTTCTCCCCAAAGCCACAGTCGACACCCACCCCGCCTGCCACAGTCAGTGACCTTTTCTCAGTCGCCACCACCCCGCCCTGAGGACCCATGGGTGCTACTGACTGAAATGTCTCTCCTCTGGCTGCACGGCCCTTCCTTCTCTGCTGTTTGTCCTTACTCCTTACTTCCAAAAATTCTAGCCTTGACCCTTTTCTCTCCCCTTCTTGGTGGTCATTCTATCTCCTGCAGCGTCACCCTCTATCACCCGCATACGTCCATCCTGAACTCCCTCTGGAATGCTGGGCCACAGTTCCAACTCTGCTGGTTGATGGAAACTCAGACTTCTGTGCTCCCTCCCTAGCTCCTACCCTCTCACCCCACCTCCCCAAACTCATTCTTTCTTCTTTTGTTGAAACAGAGTCTCGCTGTGTCACCCACCCTGGAGTGCAGTGGCATGATCTCAGCTCACTGCAACCTCCACCTCCCAGATTCAAGCAATTCTTCTTCCTCAGCCTCCTGAGTAGCTGGGACTACAGGAGTGCACCACCACGCCTGGCTAAGTTTTGTATTTTTAGTAGAGATAGAGTTTCACCATGTTGGTCAGGCTGGTCTCGAACTCCTGACCTCCGGTGATCTGTCCGCCTTGGCCACCACAGTGCTGGGATTACAGCCCCTAAACTCCTGTTGACTTCACAGTTTCTGTCCAGGGCAGCACGCTTTTTTCTTTCATCTAGGCTCGGAGTGACAGTCGGCCCTGGCTCCTCTGCTGTCTTCCTCCCAGCCCCAGCCACGTCTGCTCCCCTTTCCATTCTCAGCTACCAGCCAGATCTGACCTTTGTTACTTTAAGTTTGGACCACTGAGTGCTCCCTCTTGAGCGTTGCCATAGCCAAGCCTCCCAGAGCTGATCAGCGTGATCTCTCCCGCTCTAAAAGTTTGTAACAACTCATCAGTGTTGCTGCCTTGCTCAGAAGCCTTTAGTGGCTCTCCAAACTTCCCACTCAATCATTACATTCCTCCGTAACCTTGCCACACTCTGCTTTTCCAGCCTTTATTACCAACCGTATTAGTTTATTTTCATACTGCTGTGAAGAAATACCCAAGACTGGGTAATTTATAAAGAAAAAGAGGTTTCATGGACTCCTAATTCCACATGGCTGGGGAGGCCTCACAATCATGGCAGAAGGTGAAGGAGGAGCAAAGGCATGTCCTACATGGCGGCAGGCAAGAGAGCGTGTGCAGGGGAACTGCCCTTTATAAAGCCATCAGATTTCATGAGACTTACTCACTATCACAAGAAAAGCATGGGAAAGACCAACCGCCATGATTCAATTACCTCCCACTGGGTCCCTTTCAGGACTCATGGGATTATAGGAGCTACTATTCAAGATGAAATTTGGGTAGGGACACAGCCAAACCATATCACCGTTGAAAGCTCCAAACTGCAAACTGGACCAAGAACCTAATAGATAGTTGCTGTTTCCTGGTCCCTGAGAATCTTAACTCCCTTCCCCACTTAAAACTCCTAACCTTCTCCAAAAGCCTGGATTAAAAGCCCCCTCCCTGGGAAGCTTGCTCTGATTGCCGGACCTCAAAGCACCCCCTCCCTTCTCTGAAGCCACACTGTGCTCTGCGCCTCTCCCCACCAGGCTTGTCCTATTTTAACTGGTCACCTCCATGTGCTGAAGGAAGACTTTCCTGGGCTCGGCATCACTTATGACTCAATTCCCAGTAGTTTTCAGTGGACATAGAAGGGGCTCTGGTAGTATTTCTCTAATTAATAACAACTTAATTCCCCAAGTGGAACCCTCATTTCTCTCCTTTTATACTCTTTATGTGTTTTTGTGGCCACAGTGCCCCCTTGTGAAGAAATGTTCACAGGACAGGCTGTGGCTCTGCTAATCAGCTGTGCCCAGTTTTCTGGACTGTTGAAAATAGGCACTTGAGACCCATTTTATGATTTACGACAGAACGAAACCCCTGTGGCACAAGAATAATACACACTACTGGAGTTAAAATTGAGCTTGAAACTCTGTCCCTCAGCTCATGATCAACCAAGGGCAAGGCAGTTTGCTTTTTAACTCCAGGTCTTTGCCTTTTGCCCTCCTGTGGCGGGCACTTCTCTCTGAGAGTCAGGGCTATAATGAAATGTCCTTTGTCTTCTCGGTGCCCTTCCTTCCGATTGCTGTCCCCTCTGCCTGGAGTCTCCTTACTCTTCTTTCATGCCTTTCAAGCTCTCTGCCCTTTTAGGCTCAGCACGCATCTCACCTATTCCATAAAACTTTCTCTAACCAGACCAGCCTGGAGAGCTGTGCCTCTAAATCCCCAGAATAAGTATTGCCTGCGCAGTTAAACCAACATGACGTGCTGCCTTAGAGTTCTTTTTGTGAACATTTCTGGCATTTAAAAATAGAATATTTTTAAGAATCCTATTTTTTGGTCCAGTTTGCAGTTTGGAGCTTTCGTTGGCAATATGGTTTGGCTGTGTCCCCATCCAAATCTCATTTTGAATTGTAGCTCCCATTGTAGCTCTTTTTTTTTTTTTTGAAAGAAAGAAAAAGAGAGAAAAGGAGAAAGAAAGAAAGAGCAAAAGAAAGGAAAAAAAAGAATGAAAGAAAGAGGAAGAGAGAGAGTGTAGCTCTTCTTCTATCTTAAAAATAGAAGATCTTTAGTGTTCCACGTATGGATGACCTATCTCGGCTGCTGGATTCAGGGGCGTGGTCCACTGATGCGGTTTGTCATGGAAAGTAGGCTCCACTGACCCGACCCACAGGCAATACCTGCAGAGCTCCCCTGGCTGCAGTTCTCCATAAATGCTCCAGCAAAGATCAAAGAGGAGTGAGGCTGCTGGTCCGGCTCCTGATCTGTCCATATCTGGCCAGGAGAGATGTGTGCATACGCAGGGACTTAAGGCTCTGAATCCATATAACAACTTCAGGCAGGCATGAAGGGATCTGATACAACCTGAAATAATGAGTAATCCTCCCACTTTCACCCACCCCACCCACCTTGTGCACGCCGCCCCCCACCAGGAGTCAAGTGGGATGGTCAGGGAGCCTCCCTGAGGGAGGTGAGTTTCCATGATAGTTTTGTAAGTGAGAGGAGAGAGAGTGTCTCATCTCAGGGGAATGAACTGGCATATCAAAGCCAGAGAGAGGGAACATGAAGATGTGCAGGTATGGCTTGGCAGAGCAGGGCTGAGGGAGAACAGAGGGCTGCCATCGCTGGTGTAGGTGACATCATTGGGTCTGAGGGCTCCTGGGAAGTCCCCATAAACGTATCAGGGCCAGGGACCAGAGGTGCTCATGGGAGTTTATGCTTTGTCTCCCAGGATTCTTGGGATGAGCTTCTTATTGGTGACGTGGAACTGAAAAGGGTGATGGCTTGTTCCGGATAAGGCGCTTTCCTGTCCCTGTGGGGTGGGTGTGGGGACAAGGTCACTCTGCTCTGTCTCCCTTATGATGCTCTTTGTGTGTGTCCAGATGCATTTTAACTACAGTGAACCCAGACACTGGTGTCATGAGCAGGAAGGAGCCGCTGGAAACGCTGAAGAGGTAGGATTGGGCAGACGGGGTCTCATCCTTGGACTTAGGTGCCAGGAACAGAAGTAATATTTGTTGCTTAATGTTTATACGAGGAAGCAGTGAAAACACCACACCCGTAGTCTTGAAGCTCAAGGGGGTCCCATTAATGAGACAATTTGGGAAACATTTCCAGACGTTTTGGGTACCAGCATGTCTGCTTAAACAAATAATTTGATTTTTCATTTAGAATTCATAATTCAAATAAATCAATTTTTAAAAATTGCTGACATATTTGGGCAAATTTTATTATAAGTTCAGTGTTACATGATACCAAAAAATGTACTGGGTGTCCTAATGGCATGTGGTTATATAAGAAATGTCAATATATTTTAGAGATGCTGACTGAAGTATGTGTGTAGGAGTGAAGTGATGTGGCGTCTGGAACTTGCTGTATATTATTTTGGCAAAAAGAAAAAAAGGATAGATGAGTATATTTTAAAAATGTGTCACAATCTTCATAAATAGAATCTGGGTGATAATTATGTGGGGGTTTATTGCACTATTCTACATTTACGTTTACTTTAAAATTTCTTAAGAAAAAATTTTAAGTGAAAGACACAGTATTGAGAATCATTTTACATTGTGTATAGTCAAGATACCATGTTGATTTTACAAAGGTGATTATAAAATAGCACAATTTACTTTTTCATTTTTGCTTATTTGATCTTACTTTTTAAAAAACATATAAATACACATGAGTAGATAAAATACTGAAAGAATATAAAACAAAGTGTTAATGGAGGTGATCTTTTGGTACAATCATAGAATTATGGAAAAAGGTTATTCTTATATGTAGGCTCTAAACTTTCTATACTTCCTCTGCATTACTTTTGCTAAAACAGCAACAGTAACAGTTTAGTATCCAAGAACTTCAGTGCTGTTATCTGACATATTTGGGACCCAGGAAGTTGCTGAAAGTCTGACAATGAACTAAGGGTGCTTCTCTTCATTGGTCCCTTTAGCATTGAATGCTGAGTCACAGGTCAGGTGTCAGATCTCATCTCTATAGTCCCTGAGACCCTGCCTTGCCTTTGGCCCTGACTTGTCATCCCCAGGTGTAACTTGTAGAAGGGAGGGTCCTGGGAACCTTGAGGAAGGAATGCAGTTGAGATATGACTATCTTGCATGAAAACCATCATGAACGAGCACATGACAGAGAGATTGGGCTGGGCTTTGTGGAGCAGGACTCACTCCCTGTAACATGAGGCTGCCTGCCTCCCTTCCTTTCAAGTTCATGGCCTTTTTGGGGGCAAATCAGTCTTCTTTGATCAGCACCCATCCTTTCCTGACAATTCTGTTGTCCCAGATCTGGCCCCCTCTCTGGGCAAGCTGAAGCCCTGGGCTGGGGGGCTGTCATCCCAGCTGTCACCTGAGCATGAGGCTCTGTCTGGCCTGACCTCTCTGGCCAGCACCTGTATTCCAATAGGAGATGAGCCCCAGTGTAGGGGCCAGGCTGCAGCAAGGTCGGCAGGTGGCTGTCAGGGCCTAAGCCACCTGGCAGAGAGACAGCGGTCAGCAGGGAAGTCAAACAGCATCGATGGAGGGAGTTACAGAGAAGGGGTTTGTGAGACTCAAGGAATCCCGGAGGTGGATAGTGAGCAGCTTCTCTCTACCTGGCTCCGACAGCGTTGGGTGTGACTTGCATCAACATTCAAAGAGGGGCCTACAGACCAGCCTAAGGGAATTCCAGCATTTTGAGGGATGTTTCTCAATCCTCAAAACATTAACAACTTTTCTGTAAAAAGCTAATACTGTGGAACATTTAAGATTGGTATATTTCATTCCATGTAACTTTCACCTCAAAAAAAAAAAGACAAAAGCAAATAGTGTTGTTTACTTTAGGTAATAATATTCAAGGTGAACTGTTCAGAGGTGAAACATACTGATATCTACAACTTACTTGGAAATGCAAAAAGACAATACAATAGATTGATGGATAGATACGTATGCGATAAGGAAAATATAGTCAAAGCCAGGCACGGTGGCTCAGGCCTGTAATCCCAGCACTTTGGGAGGCTGAGGTGGGTGGATCACTTGAGGTCAGGAGTTCGAGACCAGCCTGGCCAATATAGTGAAACCCTGTCTTTATTAAAAATACAAAAATTAGCTGGGAATTTTGGTGGGCACTGCAGTTGTAGCTACCCAGGAGGCTGAGGCAGGAGAATCGCTTGAACCGGGAGGCGGCAGTTGAAGTGAGCTGAGATTGTGCCACTGTACTCCACCATGGGTGACAGAGTGAGACTCTTTCTCAAAAAAAAGAAAAAAAAAAAAACCAGAAAATATCGTCAAGTGTTAAGTGCAAAATTCAAGCAGTGGGTAAATGGGTGTTTGCTGTAAAATTATTTTACTGTTTGCCTATTTGATAATTTTCATAGTAAAATTTTGGGGGGAAATGTCAGTATGTGTGATGGAACATTGATGGGAGGAGCAGCGTTATAGTTATTCTTTGAAATGTGCTCACTCACTGTCAGAACAAACCAGAATTCATTCTTTCTGTTTTCCGTGGCTACAGAGGGGCTACAAGGGGCAGAAGGCAGGGTGGGCCAGCAGGAAGAGCCTGGCCTGGGAGTCTGGAGACCTGGCTCTGCAGGACACCAACTGCTGTGCTCACCAGCACGTCCCCTCCTGTCCCCACCCCCACTCAGGCCCTGAGTGTGCTTCCCTATAAAATAAGGGAGGCAGGACAGAAATAGACGATTCTGTGTAAATCAGCCAACTGCTTTGGGGAATTGGCTGTCGTCCTTTTTTGTCCATCTTGCTCTCTCTTTCCCCCAGCGTGTTGCTCGGTGTGAGGCGTCTTTCTCTCTGGATTTAGAAGGTTTATGCTCTCGAAGAAACAGCCTCCGCAAAGCACTTCATGTGTTTGGGCTTGTTCTCTGAATCTTCAGCGCCCCCCGTCCTCCACTGGGAGCCTGTGTTTATAGAAGGAGGATAATTGACCCTAAACACAGAGTGAGGGCGGGAAGGTGGGGGGCGCAAGGAGCCAGCACACCCCCTGATCTTCTGCAGGCTTTGTGCAACCCAACAATCTGGCCCTAATTGCTTCTAATACCCCAGGAGACAGTGCAGCTAGCCTAGGTGTCTTCTCCTATCTCTTACTGAGATTTAAACTGCCGTGGATGTGTAATTTATGTTCTTCCGAAGACAGGTGGTCATAAATCGGGAAGAGAAAGTCCCGGCTGCATCCCATAAATCACGGGTAGGGAAGCAAACAGTGGTGTCCACAGCGTCTCTGCTGCGGGGCAGGTTGCTCAGAGCCACGCCGCTTTCTGCCTCCAGGTACTCATGGTGCCCACGGCTGGGGTTGCTCCTGGAAGTGCGCAGCTGGGAGACCTCTCTGCCTGCCCAGCCCTGCCTGCTGATGTTAGTCCCCCACAGGCAGAGCCCGGGGGACACCACAGTGCGAGAAAAAGAAATACAGAGGCAGAGGGGAGCGTTTGTAAAATGCTCACAGTGGGCAGCACAGTGGAGGCCTGTCTGCTAACAGGAAAATATGAAAATGGAATTTTCCTTCTCTTTCTTAAGGGAAAGTGCCGTGCACACTGATCCCCATGGTTGAATGCCTGCAGCCGCCATTGCTGCTTCCATGACCTCTTGCCCCTGATGGAAAGAGTATAGCACAATTACTCCATGGGTACTCAAAACGACGTTTTGCTGGGTGCACGAATACCATGACAGTAATGATGTTTGCTAGCAGCCACTTGTGTGAGGCTGTGCTCTGCTGAGCTAAGCACAGAGGATATAGCAGTGGTGACTCCACGGGAGGAGACGGAGCCTCCACCCGTCTCTAGCTATGTCACCTACTAATTGTGTGACATTGGGAAGTCGCTTAGGTTCTTCAAGTCACAGTTTCTTTATTGGTATAAACTGTACTTCTAATGCCTCTTCTGGAGACTGGAATAAGGCAAGAAATAATAGATGATAGAATACTGTACATAAGGTCAGGCGAGGTGCCTCAAGCCTGTAATCCCAGCACTTTGGGAGGCTGAGGTTGGGAGTTTGAGATCAGCCTGATCAACGTGGAGAACCCGTCTCTACTAAAAATGCAAAAAAATTAGCTGGGTGTGGTGGTGTGTGCCTGTAATCCCAGCTACTCGGGAGGCTGAGGCAGCAGAATCGCTTGAACCTGGGAGTCAGAGGTTGCAGTGAGCCAAGATCTCGCCATTGCACTCCAGCCTGGGCAACAGGAGCGAAACTCAGTCTCAAAAAAAAGAAAAACAAAACTACACAATGACCATGTAACCTGTGGTCGTTGAGAGTCCCTGTTTATAAACTCGACACCTTATGAGAGGAGGAGAAGCCTGACGACACTTCTTCCCATTCTCAGAGGCTGCTTTAAATGAAATCCAACACAAACTTGCCCACTGGCCAGCCTCTGGAGGTTCAGTGTGGGACCTCTCTTGGGAGTGTTCACAATGCTGTTTAATTATTTTATTCTATTTATGTATTTTTTGAGACAGAGTCTCACTCTGTCACTCAGGCTGGAGTGCAGCGGCATGATCTCGGCTCTCTGCAACCTCCACCTCCTGGGTTCAAGCAATTCTCATGCCTCAGCCTCCTGAGTAGCTGGGATTACAGCCATGTGACACTATGCCTAGCTAATTTTTTTATTTTTAGTAGGGATGGGATTTCACGGCGTTGGCCAGGATGGTCTCGAACTCGTGACCTCAGGTGACATGTCTGCCTCGGCTTCCCAAAGTGTTGAGATTAACAATGCTGTTTAATTCTTAACCTGGCGATAGAGGTACGCAGTCATAAGGCATCAGGAATGGCTTCTGCTCCTGGTGACTTATGGTCCCATGAACACCTGTGGTGGGACTGGGCAGTGAGCAGAGACTCTGCCTGGAGTCATGACCTGGACGTTGACCAGTGAATGAGTAACCCAGGCAGTGTAAACAAGGAGCAGCCCTCTGTGGTGCACAGCACTTTAAAGGTAGCAACGTGTTTCCATTTACCTTGTACCTTGTATATAATCGAGACCTCGGTTTAAGCCAAATAAAGTGTCTTGGGCTTCTTGCTCATTAAAATGGTTATGTTTTGTATTCATTTAAGGAGAAAGTGCACTAAGAAAGATTTTAAATGAGTTTGTAATGTATTAATACCAACAGGAATACTTACAGTAAAGTCATATGTTTTAAAAAAATCATAGGAGACCCATGTATGAAACAACACTATTTTCTTTGTGTCTGTTGAACTTGGTGTGCACACAAATTCATAGGCCGCTTGCAATACCTCTTAGTGCCACAGGGGGCCGCTGGTGACCTCGTTGAGTCTTCCCACAGCCTGGAGGCGGCTCCAGCATCAGCGGCTGCAGAAGGTGGT
>PVKP010020313.1:0-40964 GCA_004027715.1 Plecturocebus donacophilus
AGCAATGCCAGCCGCCTTCTCACCTGAGCTTTCTGGGTAACTGCACTTCAGCTCAGTTTAGCTGAAAACCTCAGTGCTCAGCTTGTTTATCCCTAGTGCTCACTCCTTGCTCGTAAGTAGAACAGTCCATGGGTACGTTCTAGCTCATAGGGTTCCAACCCCAGGGCACTCAGGCCCCTAACACAGAGCAGGACCAGATAAGGGGCAGATGAGGCTGGGCTCATAGGATTGGGAAATTCATGAACATCTAGCCAAATTCCTTCTAGATTTAGGATCACACCTGGAGTCCACCAACTCCCCATTAAAAAGCTCATACTGTATTTTCAGCTACCTAACTCAGCTCCAAATTGAAGCACCAGGTACAGCATAGGTGAAAACCAGTGAGCCATATAGTTACAATGGACACCTTTGTTACAAACACACTGAGCAGAGCTCATGAGAGTGCAAGGCAACAAGAAGTATCTTGTACCCTGCTCACAACCTGTTCATGAGGACGAGAATTTCATCAACAGAGACAGCAGGAGCTCCCATTCACACCGCATCTGAAGTGAGCACCAGGCACCCTGTTACCAGCATATCAGCGTGCCACCGCCACAACAGCAGCTGTCACACTCTGCAAAGCCATACCAATATTCCCATTTTCTAGATGGAGTAAAGCTCTGAAAGGGAGAGTCACGTAGCCACGGCCACATAACTGTTAGGTTAGAAGCCGTTATCCATTCTCTCAGCAGCTCATACTTTTCTTCTCTTGCACTTCCAGTTGCAATTAACTGTGTGTGTGTGAAATCAATCTACATTTGCCTCCCTAACCTGACCATAAATTTCATCAGTGTCCAAATTGGGTCTGTCTTATTCCCTGCTCTAAGACACAATGCTGAGTAAGAACTGCAAATCCTGACTATGTGCCAGGCACTGTTCTAACCTATATATTCACAGAGGGTCCCCAATTTACCATGCTTTGACTTGCAATATTTTCAGCTTATGATGGATCTATCAGGATGTGGCTGAGCATATGTCAGCAAGCACCTGTATGTATTTTCATCTAAACCTCAACAACCCCACTGAGTCTGTACTGTTATCATTCCCACTTTTCTGAGGCTCCAGAGGTTAAGTAATGTTGGGTCTCAGAAAACAATAACCCAAAGTATGGTGGTTTGGCATGCTGCGGGCTTGGAACCAAGGTCTCTCTGACCATGTCCTGCTCGGTCTCTCACCTTCTTTCTCTTATCAAAGGAACATCATGAAGCCCCTCCCTGGGAATCTCAACCAGGGAAAATGAACTGGTAACACTAGAGAGAAGACAAGATGCCAGACATCGTGCCAGCCAGTCTTTGTCACAGACTGTCGTGTATTATTTGTCTAAGGTCCGCTCTGAGACAACTTTTATTACCTGAGAGACTTGGAGTGCATTCCTCCTCACACCCCCACAGAAATTGTGTCGCCACCACCCCCTAGGAGCCTCAGGCCCCTACTCCCTTCTGCAACTCAGGATGCCATAGGGTCATGTCACATAATGACATGTCAGTGATGGACCACACAAACGATGGTCCCATAAGATTACAGTGGAGCTGAAAGATTCACTCCATTGGCCAAATTCCTTCTAGATTTAGGATCATACCTAGAATCAACCAACTCCCCCTCCACCAAGTGATGTTATAACCACCATCATGTCACAGTGCAATGCATTACTCACGTTTGTGGGGATACAGGTATAAACAAATCTACACTCCCAATTGTACAAAAGTATAACACAGCCGGGTGCAGTGGCTCATGCTTGTAATCCCAGCACTTTGGGAGGCTAAGGTGGGCGGATCACAAGGTCAGGAGTTTGAGACCAGCCTGGCCAACATAGTGAAACCCCATCTCTACTAAAAATACAAAAAAAAAAAAAAATTAGGCAGGTGTGGTGGCATGTGCCTGTTGTCCTAGCTACTTGGGAGGCTAAGGCAGGAGAATCGCTTGAACCTGAGAGGTGGAGGTTGCAGTTAGCCGAGACCGCGCCATTGCACTCCAGCCTGGGTGATAGAGCGAGACTCCATTTCAAAAAAAAAAAAAACTGTTACACAGTTAGGTACAGTACAGATTAATAATCACAAATAACTACATTACTGGTTATTGTACAGGCATACCTCATGGATATTGCTGATTCAGCTCCAGACCAACAATAAAGCAAATATTGCAATAAGGCAAGGCACACAAATTTTTTTGGTTTCTCAGTACATTTAAGTTATGTTAGCCAGGCACAGTGGCTCATGCCTGTAATCCCAGCACTTCGGGAGGCCAAGGCAGGTGGATCGCTTGAGGTCAGGAGGTTGAGACCAGACTGGCCAACATGGTGAAAACCCTGTCTCTACTAAAAATACAAAAATTAGCTGGGCACGATGGCGCAAGCCTGTAGACCCAGCTACTTGGGAGGCTGAGGCAGGAGAATGGCTTTAACCCAGGAGGCAAAGGTTGCTGTGAGCCAAGATCGTGTCACTGCACTCCAACCTGGGTGACAGAGCAAGACTCCATCTCAAAAAAAAAAAATTACGTTTATACTATAGTCTATTAAATGTGTAATAACATTATGTCTAGTAAAACAATGTGCATACCTAATAAAAAATACTTTATTACTAAAACACGCTAACAACCATCAAAGACTTCAGTGAGTTGTAATCTTTTTCCAAGACCCACTGGGGGAGTCTTGCCTTGATGCTGATGACTCCTGACAGGGGTAGTGCTTGCTGAAGGCTGCAGTGGCTGTGGCAATTTCTTAAAATAAGACCACAGTCAAGTTCTCCACATCATTTGACTCTTCCTTTGACAAAAGAGTCCTCTGATGGCCACTGTTTGATAGCATTTTACCCACAGCAGAACTTTCAAAACGAATCAATCCTCTCAAACTCTGCACCTGCTTTATCAACTCAGTTTATGTAATATTCTAAACCCTTCTTTATCATTTCATCAACATTCACAGTATCTTCACCAGGAGTAAATTCCATCAAGAAACCACCTTCTTTCCTCATCCCTAACAGCTCCTCATCCATTACAGTTTGAACATGAGATTGGAGCAATTCAGTAACATCTTTAGACTCCACCTCTCACTCTAGTTCTCTCACTATTTCTTCCACATCTGCAGTTACTCCTTCCCCTGAGGTCTTCAATCCCTCAAAGTCATCCATGAGGGTTGAAGGCTTGGAATCAATTTCTTCCAAACTCCTCTTAACGCTTGTAGTTTAACCTCCTTCCGTGAGTCACAAACGCTTTTAAGGGCATGTAGAATGGTGAATCCTTAAAAGGTTTTCAATTTACTTTGTCAGATCCATCAAAGGAATCACTACCCATGGCAGCTATAGCTTTACAAAATGTAAAATGTATTTCTTAAATAATAAGACTGGAAAGTCAAAATTACTCCTTGATCTGTAAGCTGACAACTGGATGTGATGTTAACAGGCATGAAACATCTCCATCTGAGCTTTAGAGTAATGAGGTGCACTGTAATATTTTGAAAGGAATCTATTTTTCTGAACAATACCTCTTAATGGTGGGCTTAAAAAATATTTAATAAACGATGCTGTGAACAGATGTGTTGTCATCCAGACTTTGCTGTCCCATTCACAGGCACCGGCAGAGTAGATTTAGCCCTACATTCTTAAGGGCCCTACAATTTTCTGAACACTAAATGAGCTTTGGCTTCAATGTAAAATCACCAGCTGCATTAGTCCTAACAAGGGAGTCACTCTGTCCTTTGCAGCTTTGAAACCAGGCACTGACTTCTACCTGTGAAAGTTCTAGATGTCACCTTCTTCCAACAGAAGGCTATTTCGTCTACACTGAAAATCTTTTGTTAAGTGTAGCTGCTGTCATCAATTATCTTAGCTAGGTCTTCCAGATAACTCACTGCAGCTTCCACATCACCACCTGCTGCTTCACCTTGCACTTTTCTGTTATGGAGAGGGCTTCTTTCTTTAAGCCTCATGAACCAACCTCTGCTAGCTTCAAACTTTTCCTCTGTAGCTTCCTCACCTGTCTCAGCCTTCAGAGAATTCAAAAGTTAGGATCTTGCTCTGGATTAGGCTTTGGCTTAAGGGAATGTTGCAGCTGCTTTGGGCTTCTATCTAGACCACTGCAATTTTCTCCAGATCAGCAATAAGGATCTTCTGCTTTCTTGTCATTCGTGTGTTCACTAGAGTAGCACTTTCAATTTCCTTCAATAATTTTCCTTTGCCTTTATAACTTGACTAGTATTTGGTGTAAGAGGCCTAGTTTTTGGCCTGTTTGGCTTTTCACATGCTTCCTCCCTAAGCTTAATTATGTTGTTTAATTTCAAGTAAGAGACATGGGACTTTCTTTCACTTGTACACTTAGAGGCCATAATATGGTTATTAACTGGCCTAGTTTCAATATTGTTGTGTCTAAGGGAACAGGGAGGTCTGAGAGGGAGAGGGATGGCGAACAGCTGGTGCCTGGAGTGGTCAGAACACACACACCATTTCATTTATCAGTGAAATTCAACATCTTATATGGGCACAGTTCATGGTGCCCCCCAAACAGTTACAATAGTGACATCAAAGATCACTAATCAGAGATCACCATAATGGATACAAATCATGAAAAAGTTTGAAATGCTGTGAGAATTACCAAAATATGACACACAGACACAACGTACATATGCTGTTGGAAAAATGGCACTGACAGACCCGCTTGGGGCAGGGCTGCCAAAAACCTTCCATTCACAAAAAACAAAGGATCCACGAAGCACAATAAAGTTGAGTGCAAAAAGACAAGGTATACCTATACTGCACTTTTTTGGGTATTATTTTAAGTATACTCTTTCTACTTATAAAAAAAGTTAACTGTTTAACAGCACCAGGCAGGCCCTTTCAAGAGGTATCTGGGAAGAAGGCATTATCATCATAGGAGATGACAGGTCTACGTGTGTTAGTGCCCCCTGGGACCTTCCAGTGGGACAAGATGTGGAGGTGAAAACAGTGATGTTGGTGATACGGCTGTGCCCGCACTCAAAGCTCATCTTGAATTGTAGTGCCCATAATCCCCACGCGTTGTGGGAGGAACCTGGTGGGAAGTAATTGAATCATGGAGGTGGTGACCCCTATGCTGTTCTCATGATAGTGAGTTCTCAGCAGATCTGATGGTTTTATAAGGGGCTTTGCCCCCTTTGCTTGGCATTTGTCTCTCCTGCTGCTGCTTTCCCTTCTGCCATGATTGTAAGTTTCCTGAGGCCTCCCTAATCACTGTGAGTCATTAAATCTCTTTCCCCTATAAATTACCCAGTCTCAGTAGTTCTTCATAACAGTGTGAGAACAGACTAATACAGCTGGTGATCCTGACCCTCCGTAGGCCTAGACTAACATGTGCTTGCGTCTTAGTTTTTAAGAATAAAAGATTAAAAAGTAAAATATAAAAATAAAAATATTAGAAAACAGAAAAAAGCTTATAGAACAAGGATGTAACGAGAGACAATATTTTTGTACAGCTGTACAATATGTTTGCTTTCAGCTAAATGTTGTTACAAAAGAGTCAATTTTTTTTAAGTTTATAAAATAAAAAAGTTAGTCAGCTAAAGCTAATTTATTACTGAAGAAAAAGCGTTTTATAGATTTAGTAGAACCTAAGTGTACTGTGTGTATAAAGTCTACAGCAGTCAGTGTACGGTAATGTCCTAGGCCTTCCCTTTCACTCACCACTCACTCACTGAAAGCCACTTCCAGTCCTGCAAGCTCCACTCATGGCAAACACCATATACCAGCGTACAATTTTTTAACAATCTCTCATACCTTATTTTTACTGAACCTTTTCTATGTTTAGATACGTTTAGATTCACAAATACTTACCATTGTGTTATAACTGTAGTCAGTACATTTAATACACTGTACAGGTTCGTAGCCTAGGAGCAATAATAGACTATACTAAAGTTATAGCACTAGCCTTGGTGTGTAGCAGGCCTGCTACACCATCGAGATATGTGTAAGTACACTCTATAATGGCCGCACGTGGCGAAATCGCCTAACAAGATATTTCTCAGAACATATCCCCATTGTTAAGGGATGTGACTGTATGAGCTTCAATCATCTGACCCTCTGCAAGTCTAATGTTTTGTGGAACTCTCGTGCATATACACAGAATTAAAATGGCTTTCCTCCTGTCACTCTGCCTAATGTTCATTTATTTCAGATTCAGTTAGCAAACCTTCAGAGGGAGGAGTTTTCTCTTCCTCCAGCAACCTGCCCAGTGCCGCAAGGCATGGAAGTGGCAGAGCCAGTACTAGCATTTGCTGCTGTGCAGGCTCACTCTGTCTGCTTCCTTAGCCATAAAGCTCCACCTTAGGTGGTAAATTCATGCAAGCCTTAGAGATTCCTAACCCAGCAACGCTTCCCTCCAGGCCTGGGCACCTAGAGACCCCAGGAGCCCAAGACCAGCCTCTACCTGTAAAGTGAAGAATCTCCG
This sequence comes from Plecturocebus donacophilus, assembly GCA_004027715.1. Classification (NCBI taxonomy): domain Eukaryota; kingdom Metazoa; phylum Chordata; class Mammalia; order Primates; family Pitheciidae; genus Plecturocebus; species Plecturocebus donacophilus. Next base: position 6,451 of record PVKP010020313.1, read on the forward strand.
TCCATTGTTTGCAGATGTAGATCTGGACATCCGTGCCCCCAAGGGCCAGGTAGGTACCACTCTGGTCGAAGATCAGTGACTTTACCTGTCAGAAACAGAAAGGTCACATGAGGGGAACAGAAACTATGGGGCAATTGCGGATAAGCAGAAGCAATGAGATTAATTCAATAATCGACAAATAAGGAGACACAATGGGAAGCTGGGGAGGGAGAGAGGCACACCTCGAAGTTGCTATCCAGCTGCAACGTCTTAAAGTTCTTAAGCTTGCGCAGATCCCAGAGCTTAACAGAGGAGTCATCAGCTGCTGTAGCCAGGTAGTAACCATTCTCAGAGAAGGCGATGCTGGTGATGGGGCCCGAGTGGCCAGGGAAGTTGGCCACATTGGTACGTTCCTACAGTGGCAGTGGGTGGTAAAATGTGTCACCCATATATCATGAGAGGAAGAAAATGGGGCTCAGCAAACTCCTACCTGAGATGTCCGCCTCTGTCCTTCCAGGAAGGACAGCCAGCAGGACCCCCTAGACCACACCATCATATCACACACGCACAGCCAGTGTCTCTCCACCCTCAGGGCCAGGTGCCACAAGCACCCAATCAGCACTGCACTGTCACAGACGCTCCCTCTGGCCCGGGGCCCCAGATGCAGGCCTACCATGTCCTCCTACCTTCAAGTCCCAGATCTTGATCTGAGAGTCCATAGTTCCCGTTCCAAAGATGAGTCCATCAGGGTGGAACTGTGCACAGGTGAGAGCTGTGGAGGAGGGAAGACGGACCTGCGGTCAGAGCCTACCAGGGAGAGACTAAGAACAGCAAAGGTATGTTCCTTGTTCTTCACATTCCTCAGTGCACCCAGGACAAAGCCTGGCACTAGACAGGTGCTGGTGGTAAATGTATCTTTAGAACAAATAAGCAAATGACTAAACAAAATGTAAAAATAAATGATAAACAGCAAACAAAAAGCTGAGTGCCTACGAGGCAACTTACAGCAGCCGGAAGTCTCATCTGTCACCTTGGTCAGCACACGCCCTGTCTGGATGTCAGAGAAAGCCCAGTACTGGGAAAAACAAGAGAGAGAAAGAGACAATGGAGTCAGTGAGAAACTGGGTCCCAGGCTTTGGTGGCCCTTCAGGAAGGCAGAGCCCCCGGTTTGGCAAACCCTGGCAAACCTAGCACCTCCCAGCAGAGGAAACATTCTCCTTTGAGGTTCTGGGGAACCAGCTGGGGTGGGAAGATGTTCCACCTTGGGGACTAGCAGGCCTCTCCAGGGCACTGTTCAAGCTTGGGGACCAGCAGGCCTTTCCAGGGCACTGGCTGGGACCGCACCTGATCATCGGAGGAGCTCAGGAGATAGTCACCAGTGGCGTGAAGGCTGAGGCCGGTCACAGCACTCTCGTGGGCCCGAACCACCTGTACACAGGACGCATTGGGGACCGACCAAATCCTGATAGTGGCATCGGGGGAAGCAGAAAACACCAAGTCCTAAAAGAAAAACAAGTATCAGAGAATATAAGAGTCAGAAAAAGGATATAGATCATAACAATCTTATAAAAGGGGACTGGGGATGCCCACAACTACCAACAACTGCTTCTCCTTTCAGCCTTGCCCTCTCAGGAACCACCTACCCACCCAATGGTGCCCAAGACAGCCAATGGTAAATGCTATTAAAATAGTAACTCATACAGCAACAGGCCTTGTGTAGGAGGCCTTGCCATCTAGTGGTAAAAAGGCTAACTGCAACATACAGCAATTTTCCCACCCCATTTCCAGGACCAAAGGAAACGTAGCTAGTACCATTGAGGGACTGAATTTTTTACTCTATTTCACTGAAATTTAAATAGCCACATGTACCTAACTGGTACTGTACTGCATGGCACAGGTCTGAGCAGTACTGGGACTGTAAGGGGCTGCATGATCGTATTTCAGCGCATCCCACATTTATGGATTTCCATGGTAAGTTAATTTTCCAAAAGACTTGGGGCAGGGAGAGAATTTCATGGCACTTACCAATTTTTTTTGTTTAGTTAGGACATTAAAAGCCATAAGGTAAAAATAACTACCATTTTTTTTAGCAATACAATTTCATGAGATATAACTATTAACATCCCATAAGCAAGAAAACAGTGCTTTCGATTTGAATACATTCAGTCATGAAAAATTCACCATGTTATTCTTATATTTCTCATTTCCCTAACGTCCAAGGGAGAGCTTGACTGGGAAGCACTAACCAATCACTGTCCTGCAGCCCTAAACCCAAACTGTCTTAGGCTTAAAATTTGAATCCCATAATATCACTCTTCTGGTCCCATGAGTCACCTTTACTCTGTAAACCAGATGTTCTGTTTACAACCCACACCATTTTCAATAGAACATGATCTTCCTGGAGGATCACGGGAAAGCAGACATATCTGTCTTCCTCAGACCTGTGAGTCGAGATTGTGCCGAGCGTTGTTTTCTGTAGTTTGTATTATGAACACTATAGGATTTTTTCTTTCCCTAATATAAAATATTTAAGTGAAAATGCTTGTCAAACTACACATTTCCTTTCTCTCCCTGGTTGAAAGACCACTGCTTTAGAAGGTCTCACGCAGAGTAAAGGGCAATCTCCAGAAGTCCAAAGTGAAGCCCCTCCAAGTGCCCAGTCTCAAGAGTCAGAGCTCCTTCTCAGCCTCAGTTCACACAGAGACAGGAGGGGACTGAGGGACAAACAGCAGCCAAGGAAAGACGAACCAAGGATCGCTAGGAGAAGCCCTTACCTGGGAAGGGTGAAACACCACACTGGTGACCTTCTTGGTATGGCCTTTGAGGGTAGCCAGGATTTGTTCAGAACTTTTGTCAAACACAACGACATTTTTATCTGCCCCACCTGGAGGAGATCCAAAGAGACCAAACAATGAGTCAGACCCACCCAGGCCCTTTTGCTGAAGGAAATGCTTGTGTCTCGTGCCCATGAAGAGGACAACGAGCATGCATCTTCCCCGCCACTCCTCCCTACTTTGGCCTGCTGGGCTAGGCCCAGATTCTCACCCGTGAGGATCTTGTTGGTGTCAGACGGGCAGAGGTCCAGGGCCAGGATCCCAGGAATGCTGGCACTGTGCAACCCCTTTGAGAGAGACACATCAAACCCTGTCACAGCCAAATCACAGCAGCCACAAAGCCACCGACCTCCCCTACTGCCATCCCAGTCACCCATGTTCTCAAGGGAGTTCTATTCTTTATCCACACCTCTTGGCTGTCTGCCTCGTGTGGTAATTCCCTTACTGTATCACTGGGAAACCCACAGCTGGGCAGGAAGAGGAGCCCTGACAACTCAGCAGCCCAGGTGAGAAACAGTACCAGAAGCCCAGGACAGCTCTCCACTCAGCACTGCCCATGCTGGCCTGCCCCTCCAGAAACAAAACAGGAGGGCTGTCTCCAAGACAGAGGAGATCCAGACACTCACCACGTGGGATGCCACCTGCCGGTATTTGCTGAGCTCTTCTGGCTTCACCAGCTCCTCAGGCACAGTCTTCCCCCTCTGAGAAAATGGAAAAGCCCCCAAAGAAGGGCAGCAATGAATCCAAGATTCAGCCATGCCCCTTTCACCTAAGGGGTCAATTGCCTCCCCTCAGGCCAGCTCTTTCTCTTGGCTTCAGAAGAGAACTCACCTTCTTGCGCTCCGTAGTTAGCACAGTGGCCTTGTCTTGAAGCTGGGGAAGAACAGGCTCAATGTGAGACAAATTATCTTGCAAGGAGAAAAGCACATTGAATGCTGGTCACACCTGTGCTTTCACAAGCATCACCAAGAACTTGTTATCTGCCAACTTCTATATTACAGGTTTACAAGCATTCTCTCTTTTCACTTCCATCCCAGCTTTATGAGGTGGGTGTTGATGACTATTTTACAGCTGAGGAAACTGAGCCTCAGAGAAGTGAAGTCAATTACCCAAGGTTGCAGAAGTGATAAATGGCAGAGCAAGAATATAAGCCAGGACTGCAGAGCTCCCATAGGTCTATATGCCTCTAAGACAAGGGCTCAGACACATGCTGACAATTTGAACTGCTCGGAAAGATACCATCAAGCCCTGCAAATGAGAATTCCACTGGACTTGCAATCGGGAGCCCAGCTCTGTCTCTTAAATGTGCCTTTCACCTGTAAAATAGAGATTACAATTCCTGTCCTATCGCCCTCACAGGAAAAAAGCAAGAAAACATATAACAAAATAGTTTACTATCTGCAAAGAATCCCAATAACAATGAGAGCTAAAAGGAGGACTTATCAGTAATTAAATCTTTTAAATTCTCACAACAAGCCTATACAGTGGATATTATTATATTCTCATATAGAAGCTAGGGAAATGAAACACAGAAGGGTTGGCTAAGTAAGCCAAGGTCATAAAGCTTATAAGTGGTAGCATCAAAATACAAACCCAGGAAATCTGGTCCCAATGTCCATGCTCTGCACCACTCAATTCCCAAAAGCACAGCAATTTTAGTCACAATGGATTCCAGACAGATGGTGAAAAGTAAGCGCCCATAAGCACTCCCACCAGCTGAGAGCAGGACTTACCTTCTGAATAATCTCCGGGGTCATTCCCACCAGCTCACCCAAATCCATTGGCTCGCCTGCACCCTGAAGAGAAGAAAGGTGAGGGTGAGGGGCGCAGAGCACCAAAGACACTTGCATAAGGACAGCTCTATGGGCCACTGCACACAAATAGGCTGCTGGTACGGAAAGGGGGACACTCACCACAACACTTGGTTGGGAACTTGGCACAGCCTGGGGCACAATGAGACCAGCCTGTGGTTTCAGGGTAGCCAGGGCTGAGAGAAAAAAATGACATTAGAAATGGGATACTACAAAGCAGAACCAGCCCAGGGTGGGGGATGGCAGGGGAGAGGCTGCACCTTCTCGGGCAGCAGTGACTTCCTTGGTGAGACGGGCAATGACACGGCAGGCGGCATCATGCTGGTACAGAGCGTGTGACAGCTCTTGGCGGGTTGTCTGCAGTTGCTGGCGCAGAGTGAAGCTGTGCAGCATGACTGCATCCTGGAGGAGGCAAGTATCATTGTAAGGGGAAGTGGGGGGAGCAGGGAGCACCCGGCAGAGTCGGCCCTTGGTCGGGGGATGCTGCCTCCTATCCCACAGCCTAGCCCAGTATTGGTGACCCAAACAACATCCCAGCAACATGAATGTGCTGGCAGACGCTCTTGAGCTCCTACGCCAAGCCAAACACGAGCACAGAGACAGGACTGGGAGCCAGCTCTTTCCCACCCCACCTTCCCTAGTTTACTGGAAATCCCAGCTGCCATGCTGTCAGCTTTCTAAAGGGAATAACAACACTGCTGCTGCTGCTTATTGATCACCCTCGCTGTGGCAGGTACTGTGTCGCAAGATGTACTCAATCATTCAATTCATATTTCTACAGCACCTACTATGTACCTGGTGCTGCTCCCAGTGAAGAATAAAACAAGTTCCCGATATCACAAAGTTTACCCTCTGAATAGTGCTCCATCCTTCCCAGCCCCAAGTCCTAGCCCAGCGATGCATTCTCTTCAAGTGAGGAAGACACTGATTCTCTTGTAGGAACTCACCCACTCATCCTGCAAGGCTTTCAGAATGGCTGGGATGCTGGTGGCTGAGGGAGGCTTGGGCCGGATTGGGTGAGCAACTGCCGAGAAGAAAAGCAGGTATGAGGAGCAGAACCCAGGGGACGCCCCCGCCATCACGTCTTTTCCTTTTAGCCATTAACAGCCCACCATCTCTTCCTCCAGTGCACTCACACCACCTCCCATCCTCTCAGGCTCTGAGCTAAGATGGCCCTAGACTAAAGCGGCCAATAGGCACCTTTGATGTCAATGAGCTGCTCCTCGGAGAGAGGCTGGTTGTTGATGGGGTCCGTGCCATTCTCTGCAATGTACTTCTCAATGAGCCGCCGCTCATAAACATGATTAGAGACAGGGGACACACATGGGTGCTCTGGCACTTCATTAGAGACTGTAGAGAAAAGGCCGGCAGTGAGCTTGGAGTGAAGGCAATCTTGCTGTTAGCCCCAGCAAGACTAAGCATCCTCACACTCAACTAGCAGGAAGCAAGACAGCTGACCCTAAGCCAGTTCTGTACTGGCCCCAGAATGCTTTCCAGCTATGGAACTAGCTTCTCCATTAGTCTCCTGACAATCAGTCCACAAATAATCATTAACAACTACTGTGTGCCAAGCACCTACAGAACATCAGTCAATATCCCCGCCCACCTCATTTTTGAACAATGATGAAGCTATTCTAATGCCTGCCATCCATCTTAGTCTATAGCTCCAGAGGGATTATCAAAGAAATTATAAAGCATGAGAACACAGGAATAACAAACTCAGTTTCTCCTATTCTGTCACAAAACAAAGTATTTCTGTGACCTCAAATGTCACCATCTGGGTGTCCTCCAATTCAATTCTGACACCAGGTACCTGGAGATAGCGTCAGATCACACAGGTTGAGGACTTAGTCCCACGAGACTCCCCTGCCCCTTCAGACATGAACTGCAAGCCCCAAGTTGTATGACCTGTTCTTCTGAGCGACCCGCGGTAAATCAGGGTTCCCATGACCCCCTTTTTGGGTTCAACTAATTTGCAACAGTGACTCACTGCATTGTGGGAAACATGTTTACCAGTTTATTATAAAGGATACTACAAAGGATACAGATGAAGAGGTGCATAGGACGAGGTATGGGAGAAGGGGTATACAGAGCTTCCAACACCCTCCCTGGGCACCCCACCCTCCAGGAACCTCCACATGCTCTGCTATACAGAAGCTCTTTGAATCCTGTCCTTTTGGATTTTTATGAAAGCTTCATTACAAAGGCATGATTCCTTAAATCATCGGTCACTGCGGACAAACTTAACCTCCAGCTCCTCTCCTTACCCAGGTTAAGTGAGGGGTAGGACTGAAAATCCCAACCTTTTAATACCTCCTTGGTCTTTCTAGGTGACTAGTCCTCACCCTGAAGCTACTGAGGGTCTGCCAGCTACCAGTCAACTGATTAGCATACACACAGACATTTACCACCTGGAAGATTCCAAGGAGCAAAGTGGCAATCACTAGAATAATAAAAATATTTACATGGCACATTACTCTGTGCCAAGCACAATTCTAAGCATACAGTACAGTAATTCATCCTCACAACCCGCAATAGAGGTATCATTTACTTGCTTGCCTGCGTAGTCTGTGCACCCCTTGAGGATAAGGATTACAGCTGGTCTCTCCCTTCCAATACAATGCAGATGCCCCGCGGGCACTCGGTAAACATCTAACAAATGAGTGAACCTTGCCAGGAAGGATGGTCCTGGGGAATGTAAAAGAAAGCTTCCCCAAGATTGGAAGGAAACAATGAATGTGAAAGTACTTTGTGAGCTGTAATTTCTTCAATGTGAGGGATTCCTTTTCCATCATTTCCCTTCCTTCTTCCCCCTCTTAGGATCAATGTACAGGTTCTGAGAAGAGAAGGAAATGAATAGCAAAAGGGAAGGGTAACGAGTCATCTGATGAAACAACGAAAAACTAAAGAGAAACGTCTGAACGTCATGATAAAATATCAAAGGGAAAGGCAGTGGAAGGTATGGAAAAGGCATAGATTCAGGGTCCAAGCTCCATGTCAGCTAACTACGTCACCCAGCTCTGCCTCTGACTAGCTACGCATCCTTAGATAAGCCCCTGCTCTTCCTGAGCCTTGCATCCTCATCTGCAAAACCAGGATCTTCATTTCTCCTTTAGGGAATTCTTGTGAGGATAAAATGAGATCATAGACTTGGAAGCGCGTTGTAAATCAATAAGGGCTTCATAAATGTGCGACTGTTTTTATTAGTCATACAGTGTAAGGCCTCTGCCTCAAACTTATCATGTGACCTTTGCAAATTGCAAAAGCTCCGACTATCCGACCGAGATCTCGCAAAACATCCTGTGCAATGCTCCTCAATTTTGTAGATGGGGAAACCGAGGCCCAGAGCCTTAAGCCAATTCACAAAGCCAACGGGAGGCGGACCCTGCAGTTTCCAGACTCCTACACCAAGGCTGTTTCCCCTGCACCAGTTCTCTCTGTCCAGGACTGTTTCCACTCTGTAGAACGAGGCGGTTGGCCTCAGTAATGCCTGCGACAATAAACCTCAGGCACTATGTAAACTGCGGAGCACTGCGCAAATGCACCCCGCTCCGAGGGGAGGGCTGCGGGGTTGACAGGCCACCACTATGCTTCCCGGGCGCCCCATTCCAGCCTCCACCCCGGCCCGGGCGCCGCAGTGGCCCGCACACGCTCCCGCGCCGCTCTCCGGCCTCCTGCGACCCGCGCTCGGCCGCAGCCAACACTCACTGGAGCAGATCAGGGACATGGCGCCGTCGCCGCGCTCCGAGACGCCACACGCCGGGCTCCGGGACTAGCTTCTGAGCCTCCGCGAGCCACTTCCGGTCCCCCGCTGGTGCCCGGGACTGCTCCGCGGCGAGCTGGGAGCCGCCTGCGAAGCGATGCTAGCGTAGCGCTTCACGTGGGAATGGGGAGACCCTCGCGCCACAGCCTTGAGCACCTAACGGAAATTGCCCTTTCCCAGAATGCAGCCGGGCAGGAAAAGGCCCGCCGCTAACACTCGGTTATTTCCGGACTGAATCGGCTCGTTTCGTAAAGCGCCGGCAGAGTGGCGGGGACGTCGGGAGAGAGGAGATTCGAAACTACATTTCCCATGATGCAGTGAGAATTTAAAACCACAGCACTTGTTTTGACAAGTGTGATTTGGGGCAATTCTCATTGACTTTGTTTTGACAAGTGTGATTTGGGGCAATTCTCCTTGACTTCCCTGCCCTTTCTTCTTTGTCAAAAGACAAAATCACAACAAATTTAAAGTTTAGTTTAATTTTTTTTTTAAAGAGACTCTGGCAATATTGCCCAGGCTGGAACGCAGTAGCTATTCACAGGTGCAATCATAGCGTACTACATCCTGGAACTCCTGGGTTCAACTGATCCTTTTGCCTCAGCCTCCAGAGTAGCTGGGACTATAGGTGCAATTCTGTAGAACTGGGCAGCGCCCCTCACTATAAAATATAATGATTGGTCCAATGAGCTGAACAGGGAAGCTTGGTTTTATAGACAGAAAAGGACTGAGGAAAACAGAACCAGAGACAAAAAAGCGGATTGGTAGTTTGGTCATTTCAAAATTACTTTTCTTGTAAAGGTTAAAGTGGAGGGGACTTCTTTATCATGCCATCTAAAACTAGCCTGTTTGGGAATTTGGCTATTTTCTCTCTCTCTCTCTCTCTCTCTCTCTCTCTCTCTCTCTCTCTCTCTCTCTCTCCCTCCTCTCCCTTTTTCCCTCTCTCCCTCCATTTCTCTCTCCTACTCAGAAGATCATAAAGATCCCAGTTTCAGTTCGTTAGCATGGAACTTCAGCAGAACTAACTCTTTTTAGCTTGGTCTGTTAGGCCTAGTGCAAGAGCACAGTCCAAACCAATGGCCTCCTATAAATTTATTTTGTATTTCCTATTTCTCTTCCAGTTCAGATAGTGTATGATTCTTTGTGGATATCTGTAAGATAAGATACTCTCAGGAATCATGCAAAGGACATGTGGTGTGGACTATCAGATATCCAGACAAAAACGCAGGATGAACAGGATGTGTGAGCAAGAGGGACTTTGACAGATGGGCAGTATTCAGATAGAAGAGAAGGAGAACGAAAGACATTCCAGAAGAAGAAACAACATAAGCAAAAGCTTGGAGAGAAAAATAAAAGTTACAGTTACAAAAGGCAGTATGGCACAGGGGCCAAGGGCATGGACTCTGAAGCCAGACTGTGTGCTCAAATCCTAGCACCACCCAGGTGATTGGCTGTGTGAACTTCTCTATGCCTTAGTTTCCTCATCTGTAAAACAAAGGGAGCGATGACAAGGGGAGAACTAACTCCCTGAACTCTTATGAAGAGCTAACATGCAAAAGGGCATCTCATCTCTCTCTTGCACCAACAAAGTAGCTTCCCTCTTGTCTTGCTTCCAGCCTGGCCTCCTTCTACTCTACTTTCCACAGAGCAGCCAGTGATCCACTTTCAATGAAATATCTATTCATGTTAATCCCCAGGCATTTGATTCATCCAACAAATATTGATTGGGTGCTTCCTATGTGCAAAGCCCTGTTCTGAAAACTGGCGATAGAAAAGGTCAACAAAAAAGACACAGTTTCTGCTCTCTTGGAGCTTACATTCTACTGGGGGTGGTGGGAACACAGACAATCAACACATAAGAAGAAAATTCCGGAGCAGTAAGTGCTAGGAATACAACAAATCAGAGCAAGGTAGACAGAGGTGCTGGGGACTGGAGGAACAGCTGCTTTAGGCAGGGCATTTAGAGAGTGCATCTCTGAGGAGCTGATATTTTTGCTGAGAACTCCATAAGAGTATGAAGCAAAAAAGTTTCCCCTCTGCCCTCTAGATATTTGCTGAAATTAACTGACAATTGACAGAATAACAAGAGAAAAGGCATAAAATGTATTAGTGTGCAAGTATGCACAGGAGCCATACAAAATATGAGGCTCAAAGAAGGGTCAGGTGGCTGATGCTTACTTAAATGGCACCCAGGAAAGAAGGAAATGGGGAAGTGTAGGCAATTTTGAGGGTTAGTAAATAATTTTTAGGGGAAATCAATGAGCCCCAAGAACAGACAATTTCTTGGGACAAAGTTCCTATAAGCTCTGGAAGAGGTGGCAACAAATTGTGGGAAGGTGAGGGGCAGAACTCCATTGTGAACAAAGGTTGTCTTAATATGCACATAAAGTCTCCCAGGTAATCTGCTAGAGCTGCCCTCAGAAGAATAGATTAAAAGTCTCTCTAGGTGTAGTGGTGACTTGGTGACTTTAGTTTTTATTCTTCTCCAGTTGTTAATCTTTCCTGGTTATTTGATGAGATTCTTGTGGAGGGGGATTTGAGACAATTGCATTTCTTTTGAAGGAAATTTTCTCAGTCAGATAAGGGAACTTCTAGAGAGAGCTTCTCCCTGCACTTAGGGTGGGAGTCAGGGAGCAAGAGAACGTTAGAAAGTCCTTGGTTCTGAGGCAGCTTCTAAGACCTTGCAATGTCTTTTCATTCAAAAGTGCTCAGCATGCTGTAACCTCAGGACCAGTCCAAAGTGGGTCTACTCTTTTGATAACAGAATGTCATGTTACTTTGTAGGTATGGCAGAGCCAAAACTCCAACTCATGTCAGCAGAGCATGCACAATAGAAAATGCTTTGACCTCTAACAACACCCAGAACTGATGAATCCTCCCTATGGTACCAAGAAGACCTGGACATGACCAGAACCTAAATGCTAGAACTCTTTCAGGAGCAAAAGGTCTGTTGACCAGAAAGACCCAGGGCTAAAATCCACCTCAACATACCCAAGTAGTCAAATTTGAAACCCTCCAATCAGACCCTGCCAAGCCAAAATTCCTAACACTTTTCCTTGTCCTCTCTATTAGTCTGTTTTCATGCTGCTGATAAAGACATATCCAAGACTGGACAATTTACAAAGGAAAGAGGTTTAATTGGACTTACAGTTCCACGTGGCTGGGGAAGCCTCACGAGCATCTTGGAAGGCAAGAAAGAGCAAGTCACATCTTACATGGATGGCAGGAGGCAAAAACAAAGAGCTTGTGCAGGAAAACTCCTGTTTCTCAAAACCATCACATCTCATGAGACTTATTCACTGTTACAAGAACAGCACAAGAAAGACATGCCCCCATGATTCAATTATTACCGCCCACCAGGTCCCTCTCACAACATGTGGAAATTCAAGATGTGATTTGGGTGGGGACACAGCCAAACCATATCACCCTCTGCCCCTTAAAACTTGCCTCAGACTCCAAATTAGGGAGACAGATTTCAGCCATGCTTCCGGTCTGCTTGTTGGGTCGCCCTGCAATAAAGTCTTTCTCTTCTCAAAAGCTGGTACCATAGTATTGGCTTCTATGTGCATTGGGCAGTCAGCCTACTTGCTCAAAAATAATACTAAAACACCATATTTTGGGGTATCATTCTCTGAGCCCCAATCAGCGGTCATTCCTGAGGCCATGAATGAGGGAGAGAGTTTCTGGCTGAGAAAACTTGTCCCCAAGTCTTGTACCATCTGGCCCGTGCTGACTGTCACAGTCTCACTCTCCAGACACACTAGCCTTTCAGTTCCTCAAATATACCTGCTCTGGCTGGTTTCAGAATTTCTGCCTGGACCACTTTCCTCTGCTCCCTCCCTCTTCTCCCTCCTGTCTCAAACCCTCTAATGTAAACTTCAGTCTCACCTTAAATGTCACTTCCTCTGGAGCCCTTTTCATGGCCCCTGGTTTCGATTTAGTCCACACAGCAAACTAATTGTCCTCCAAACCACTTCAAATAACTGTAATCACATAATGATGTATTTATAAGTATCTGATGTCTGGGTTCTTCACTAGACTGTAAACTTCATGATGGCAGGAACCATAATGGTTCTGGTTACTCTTGCTCTCAGAGTGTAAGAGTGCCACATTGTGCCTGGCATGTAGCAGGAACTTTATAATGATTGTTGGTTGGAAGACAGGTTGCCTGACAGGCCAGGCATCTCAAGTACTGTACTTGGATGTGTGGCAGGAAACCAAATGGATCCGTTTAGAAGAGGCCTTGAACCCAAGGTGGTTAAACTTGGGTGGTGATTGGGCTGGCAGCAGAACAGCATGTGTCTTCGCATTTGATCTATGGAGTGATAACCATACTTTCAGAAGTTTCCTCTGGAAGACACTTACTGGATGGGTTGGAGTGGGACACATTAGAAGGAGGGAGACTCAATAGTTAATTGTTGGACCAATCTTTATTGAATACCCATAGCGTGTCAGCCAAGCACAATGCTAGGTACTGGTAATATCACAATGAGCCAAACCAGAGATGCCCCTCTACCGGGGAGCTTATGGCTATGATAGCAGAATGCAGGAAAAAGGAAGTCCCTTCAAGTCTTTTCAGTTTCATAAGCCAGCCTACGCGGAATAGAAAAAAGTCAGGGCACTTGATTTTGGAGCAACAGGGAGACTTAAGGGAAAAGAGATATATGCATTGGTGTTGGTGAGTCCCTGAAGAGGGAACTCTATGCCTTGTTTCCCCGGACCAAGGCTACCGTTACTGCCTGGGAAGTACGGGGACACACTGGCCAAACACCCAGAAGAAGCTCAATTTCCCAGGTAGCTTCAGCGGCAATCTGTGTGGATAAGGCAGGGAGATTAGGCAGGGAGAAGTTGCCAGCTTAAACAACTAACACTGATAATTGGATGAATTTTTTTTTTTTCTTTTTTTTTTGGTTTGCTTTTTTGAGACAGAGTCTCACTCACTCTGTCATCCAGGCTGGAGAGCAGTGCCGTGATCTTGGCTCACTGTAGCCTCTGCTTTCTGGGTTCAAGCAATTCTCCTGCCTCAGCCTCCTGAGTAGCTGGGATTATAGAGGACACCACCACACCCAGCTAATTTTGTTTTGTATTTTTAGTAGAGTTGGGGTTTCATCATTTTGGCCAGGCTGGACTTGAACTCCTTGACTTCAAGTGATCCGCCTGCCTCGGCCTCCCAAAGTGCTGGGATTACAGGTGTGAGCCACTGTCCCCTGCCAGTTTTAGATGAATTTTCTCCCCCCAGCTTTGGCCCTATGTTCATTTTCCAAAAGGCATGTACAACCTGAAAACCAAGGAGGGGAAGAACACTAAACTGTCTGAGATTGTTTCTACCACCCATATGGAAAAGAGAGTTCAAAAGAAATTAATTTGTCATTAAAAACAAAAAAATTACATTTCTTTCCCAGGAAAGTCTGTGACCTGAGATTGGTAATACTACAAATCAGAAAGGATCTCACAAGCAAATGTAAAATTGCAACTGTTAGAAAAGCCGGAAGGTGAGTTTCAGGATGCTACCAGAGCCTGTTCTGGAAGAAGGACTCTTAGCTGAGGGGCAGAAACTGACAAGAGCCCAGATGAAGATGGATGAGTCTGAGGCACATCTGATGGAAAGAAACAGCTGGGTGAGGTGACAGATTGGGAGCCTACAGAGTGTGTAGACTGGGAGGAAGGCAGAACTGGAAGGCTGAATGATTGGGGGTGGGAGGGAAGAGTTACGTTTTAGAGGGTTGCGTTTGAGAAACAAGTTTTAACATCAAAAGGAAGCTCTCCTATGACAACTCTTGATGGTGATAAAAACACTCAGTCGGCAACTTACATTTTTTTTAATGTTCATGTTTGCTACTTCCTTGAAACTTCACGCCTACTGTGAAGCGGTATTTTTAGGTCCTTTCTCGTTCTTGAACGTCAAGCAATGAAGGCCCAGAGAAATGAAGCGGTGTGCTCAGGATCACAGGCAGACAAGAGATCACCTCATTCTGAAGCCCTGCTCTTTCTTTTTCACGGTGCTGCCGAAGCAGGATATTTCCCTGACTCCTTCGCAGGACTCACAACAGGGGTGCCCCGTTGACCCAGCCTGCTGCTCTCAACCGCCCGTGGGAGGAAGTATGCAAGCAAACACAGCGGAAACTGGAGTGCACAAGTGCTGGAACCAGCCAGCCGTTTTTCGGCAAGGGTGGGATCAAACTCCACTCACTCAGATTCACTGAGTTCCACCCTTCATTGGAGGGAGCATGCAGGTAAATGGATGTAGGAGCCGAAGCGTGCCAGAGCAAACTCCATGCAGGCCTTGTGGCAGCGTCCAAGCGGGGTGCCTGAGACTCCCGAAGCCCCAGAGGGCTTGTTACAGTGCTCTTTGGGCTCTGCCATCCGTGGACACCTTAAGTGTTAACAGCTCAGTGGACCCACAGTTGCCCTTCACCAGCGAGGGCAAAGGGCCAGCATGACAACCTTTGTACCCACACTCGTGCCTCCCAAGCTCTTGTCCAGCGTCCAGGAAAAATAAAGTTGCACGAACAAATTAAAGGATGGTAAATCCCAGGGATTTCATTGCTGATGAAAGTGGCTTTTAGCGGGAAGGGGAGCTGAAAAGGGGGGCGGGGCAGGCGGGTATGCAGTCTTCCCCTGAAGTCCAGCAGTCTGTGGCTAGATTCTTCTCCAAAGTTATGCCTCAAGCTGTCCCTCTGAAGACAGGCTGCTTCTCTCTGATGTCTAGCCATGGTCAGCCCCTCGTCCAGCTGCTTCTCCTCTCTGCCAGATGAGTCTGGGGTCTTTATAGGCACAGGATGGGGCAAGGCAAAGCCGCCGGTTTAGGAAAAGGCAGCATTCGACTGGAAAAACAGGGATAGAAGTTCTCACTTTGGGCCACAGTTTCAGGCTTTTTGGTTTGACGGTGGGGTTTCACCACGGACCCGCCCTTTTCTACCTAGCATTTATCTGACCCCCTGTCCCTATCCCCGCCTTTGTGGCAGAAAAGGAGAGTGGAGTTGGTTCCTCTTCTTCTCTAAAATTCTGAGCTAACATTTGGGAGCCGTCTGCAGTGTTCAGGTATGAATTTGCTCTCTGGGGGAGCGCATGCGTTTTTCTAGCGCAGTGTGCCTTTAATTGCTCCTTTAATACCTTCCTCTTTTGTGCCTCTTCAGCGCGAAAAGTTTCTAGGAAGACCACGTACTAGTTGGCAGCCCCGTTAGAACTACATTTCCCACAATGCCCCAGGGACCATTTGTAGCCCGAGAACTACATTACCCAAAATGCCGAGCGGTGGCAAGAACGTCATTAGCTTCCACCCTGATTTCAAACATCTAGTTTACCCACTTTACAGCCCAGATACAGCCCAGTCGCTTATTTCCCCGTTTCCAGCCAGAGACTTCCGTTCCCAGCTGGAACTTCCGATCCCATTCTTCTCTCGGTGGGAATGCTTGCGTGAGGAAAAAGAAACGCAATAGATAAGGCGAGGCGCATGCGCTCCCAGCACCGGCTTCGGCTGGCAGGGAGGCCGGCTCGTCTCCGAGCGCCTCCCACCTGGTGCATGCGCAGACGGTAAACCAACGCCCCGCGTCGAGGCGCGGATTTGGTGGCGCGTTTTAGTGAAGTCGCACGTGAAGGATAGCAGTGGCCTGAGAAAGGTGAGTGCGGGCCGAGGCCGGAATGCGGGATAGCACGCGGGAAGGGTCGGCAGCAGCCGCTGCAGGCGGGACCAGGCGGAGCCGCGAGGCCTAGAAGGTCCGAGTGGGGAAGGGTCCGCGCGCCCGGCAGGCGAAACAAGCCGGGGACCCGGAACCTCGTTGCTATGCAACCGGGGGCGTCGTTTCTAGGCAACCCGGGAGGCGCACGTTTCCGGGGAGAAGAGGGTTGCAGCAAGGTTCCGAGGTCCGGCGGAGGTGGAGCGGCTCTCTGGCGTTAGGACGAGGCCAGCGCCAAGCCCGAGTCCCCGAGCCCCGACCCACCGCCCAGCCTCCTGCAGCCTCGGCTCGAGCCCCTCGGGGGGTCCCTAACTCTTGGGTTGCGCCTCGTCTCTTGCGAGCGACGCCACCCCGCAGCGCTTGGCAGAGGACGCGACGTTCGAAATAGCACATGCCACTGACACCCTGTCTCCGGGAGGTTGGGCGCTGGGAAGGGCGCAGAGCGGCCGGGAAGTTGCCCCTTTGCTGTCGCCCTGCCCCCAAACAGTTGCTGGGCAGCAGCTGTCAGGGGTTTAGTGGGAGCTGCCCCCAACCTGCCAGGACGCTGACTTCATTCTCTGCAGTGGCGGCTTCTCCCTGTTTAGTACCTTCCTGTAGACTCAGCTGTGCTTCTCGTGTGGCTGCTGTATATTTGGATCTACTATTAAAATAACCTCCCTCCTCACCTCTCCATGACTTTCTCTTTCTACCATCACCGTTTCTTGGCGCGTCGCCAATACTCGTTTAACAAGCATTTATTAGTCATCTTTCCTACCAGGCGCAGGGGATTCCAAGACGTCAAGTTTAACCGGGAGGCGCTCAGTCTAATTGGAAAGGCAGGTTGATTGGCTGCTAAATTATGCTAGGATATATAGTCAGTGGTAATAGTTTAAAGCGCTTGCTGCAGAAATATCTTAACTCCTTGCAGCTACTCTTAACCCGGCTTCACTCCCTTTTACGTTTGAGGAGACTGCAACTCAGGCGGGTGAAGTAACAGGCATAAAGGTAGTGGCTTCTAGTCTGTGGCACACTTAAGCCTGGAACGGAAGTCTGGAGTCCTTTATAGCTGCTGCACTTTTGAAGCTTTGCTCTGAGTAGACTTTTCCCTGAGGTGCTGGCTATGCATCAGAAATTCCTAGGGAGCTTTGCAAAACAAAAGGCTGAGCCCCTCTCTGGAAGAGTCTGAGTGAGTAGCCCTGGGTGGGGCAGACATCCTCGTTGAACAGGCGGTACAGCCAGTTCGTATGGGCAGCCAGAGTTGAGAACCGCCGCTCCTTAGGGGCAGATATGAGCAGCGGCGGGACAGTCAGAGCCGGCAGAGGGCACTTTTTACCGCCTCTCCTGCCACCTGGTGATTCATAGTATGAAATGAAACTAACAGAAGGAAAGAGAAGAGGAGGAAGGAGCCTTGATTGGGGGGGAGGGGGGTGGCGCGAAATACCCCACCCTACCCTTGCAGCAAACCACAGTAAACATACGCAGTGGTGCCTTCTCACTAACACAGTAAGTAAAGCTGTTTCCCCGGTGGAGCTGGGCTCTCCAGACCCACCTGAGCCATATTGCAACTGTCGAGCAGAAGTGACAGGTTTTGTCCCCCACCTTCTGCTGTTCTCTCATATCTCTTACTACAAAACCATGGCCTGTAAGCGCAGAAGGCAAATGATCTCCTGTTACGTGTTCCCTCCGAGGAGTCTGGATGTCCTTCCACTATGAGCTTGTTGATGAACTTCAGCTCCCTGAAGGCAGGGACTGTGTCTTATCAAGGCGGCAGGCGGCTATGGGACAACAAAAAGGCAAGATTGAGATCCTGGGTACTGGAGTCAAGTCCCAGCTCTGCTGTGTGAGCTTGGATAAGTCACTCAACCTCTCTAAGCCATACTTTTCTGAGTAAAATGAAGAGGGTAATAATACCTTAAAAGATTGTTGCTAGAATTAAATGAAGTGATGAAGCAACAAGCACTTTGTGAATTGTAAAGCACCACATAAAAATTATTATGACATATATGTATACAATTTTTATTATTAGTTGTTATTGAGTGCCTATTATTTGTCTGAGGCCAGGCATTGCAGAAGGTGAAGAAGCTTAAGACATGCTTCCTCCTCTGAGAGGCTGAGACTGTTTCACACCTTTAGTCAAAGTATTTGATAGGCCAAAATGAGGGGTCATAATAGCAGTGAGTCCATACTGCCTGAGATTCACCTGGAAAAAAATGAGAAGGAAACCTTTAAAACAATTTGAGGCCGGGTGCAGTGGCTCACTCCTGTAATCCCAGCACTTTGGGAGGCCGAGGTGGGTGGATCACGAGGTCAGGAGTTTGAGACCAGCCTGGCCAATATGGTGACACCCTGTCTCTACTAATACAAAAGTTAGCTGGGCGTGGTGGTGGGCACCTGGGGCCGAGACAGGAGAATTGCTTGAACCCAGGAAGCAGAGATTGCAGTGAACTGAGATCACGCCATTGCACTCCAGCCTGGGCAACAGAGCAAGACTCCGTCTCAAAAAAAAAAAGAAAAAAGAAAAGAATTTGAAAAAGCAGACCAGCCAGCCACTCTCCGCACTCATTATCTCCAAAGGGTACACTACACAATCCTGTTCGATTTGGTTTCTGGTGCACTTCAGAACATCAGCCGGCATGACGACGCTACCCTCACTGGTAGAGGGCTTATTTCAAGGTCTCCTAGCTCCCTTAAGTGGGGCAGGTGGCCACTGGAAGGTAGCACAGAACAAGGCTGCTGTGGGAGGAACAGTTCATGGCACCCTAACCTCCTGGGGCGGAGAGGACATCTGATCCCTCCTGGTGGAGGTCCTTGGATAAAGGATCCAACCCAAGATAGCAACCCTGCTCTTTAAGTCCCCAGCATGGTCATGACCCAGATAGCTCAGGAGTGACCAGTGCTTTCCTCATCTCCGACCACGGGCAGGCAGGAACCATCTGGTTCTTGGTTTGTGCCAAAGAGAGTAGAAGGCTTTCCCAGCCTGAGGGCCTTCTACGTGAATTGCATGTTTTTCAGCCTTGCTAGACCCTCCAGGCCTCAGGAGAGGCTTAGAGCCGCTGTTTCTGGGCCAGAAAGTACCCTAAATATAGTATTTTTAGGACCCTTTCCTAGACTCCTCCTTCCCACTAAGCAAGAATGGAGACAGCCTTCTCTTCTCTTCCTTCCATCCTCATGGCTCTGGATTTATGGTCAACTCCCTGAGTGCCTGGGTAACTGCAAAAACTTCCGAAACCTGACTGCTCCTACCTCTAGGACATGGCTTAGCCTCTGATCATCAAGTCTGAATCATGAAAACTCCTGGAGCTCCAGGTTCCTTTCTGAGCCTGGAGGAGGACAGAGAATTTGCTGGTGCTGACATTTCTCAAGCACAGTGGCAAATAGAAGGTGAACTTGTGTACTTTTTTCTTGGCCAATTCTTACCAGCTTCAATAAGTTGGTATTTGTTGGATCTTAACTTGTCTGTGGCATTGTGTTACAGTCAAGACCGGAGCAGAGATCACAAAGTTGTTAGGTAATTTTCACCAGCAATTCACTGAGATGATTGGTAGATGCCAAGTTTATTTTAACTTATGAATAATCTGTTGTGTGACTTTTTTTTAGAGTCTTGCTCTGTTGCCCAGGATAGAGTGCAGTGGCATGATCATAGCTCACTGCAGCTGTGACCTCCTGGACGCAAGTGATCCTTCTGCCTTAGCCTCCCAAGTAGCTGGGAGTACAGGGACACACCACCATACCTGGCTAATTTTTTTTAAACAGAATTTTATTTTATTATTATTATTTTTTATTGTACTTTAGGTTGTTCTGGGGTACATGTGCAGATCATGTAGGATTGTTGCATAGGTACGCACATGGCAATGTGGTTTGCTGCTTCCATCCCTCTGTCACCTACATCTGGCATTTCGCCCCATGTTATCCCTCCCTGACCTACCCTCCCGGGCTGTCCATCCCTTGGCCCCTCGCCAACAGACCCCAGTGTGTGATGCTCCCATTCCTGTGTCCATGTGTTCTCATTGTTCAACACTCGCCTATGAGTAAGAACATGCGGTGTTTGATTTTCTGTTCTTGTGTCAGTTTGCTGAAAATGATGGTTTCCAGATTCATCCATGTCCCTACAAAGGACACAAACTCACCATTTTTTATGGCTGCATAGTATTCCATGGTGTATATGTGCCACATTTTCCTGGTCCAGTCTATCATTGATGGGCATTTGGGTTGGTTCCAGGTCTTTGCTATTGTAAACAGTGCTGCTATGAACATACGTGTGCATGCGTCTTTATAACAGAATGACTTATAATCCTTTGGGTATATACCCAGTAATGGGATTGCTAGGTCAAATGGAATTTCTATTTCTAGGTCCTTGAATCGCCACACTGTCTTCCACAATGGTTGAACTAGTTTACACTCCCACCAACAGTGTAAAAGTGTTCCTATTTCTCCACATCCTTTCCAGCATCTGTTGTCTCCAGATTTTTTAATGATCACCATTCTAACTGGCATGAGGTGGTATCTCAATGTGGTTTTGATTTGCATTTCTCTGATAATCAGTGATGATGAGCATTTTTTCATATGTTTGTTGTCTTCTTTTGAAAAGTGTCTGTTCATATCCTTTGCCCACTTTTGGATGGGTTTGTTTGTTTTTTTCTTGTAAATCTATTTTAGTTCTTTGTAGATGCTGGATGCCCTTTGTCAGACGGGTAGATTGCAAAAACGTTTTCCCATTCTGTTGATTGCCAGTTCATTCTAATGATTATTTATTTTGCTGTATAGAAGCTCTGGAGTTTAATTAGGTCCCATTTGTCTATGTTGACTTTGGTTGCCAATGCTTTTGGTGTTTTAGTCATGAAGTCCTTGACTATGCCTATGTCCTGAATGGTTTTGCCTAGGTTTTCTTCTAGGGTTTTTATGGTGTTAGGTCTTATGTTTAAGTTTTTAATCCATCTGGAGTTAATTTTAGTGTAAGGTGTCAGGAAGGGGTCCAGTTTCTGCTTTCTGCACACCGCTAGCCAGGTTTCCCAACACCATTTATTAAACAGGGAATCCTTTCCCAATTGCTTGTTTTTGTTAGGTTTGCCAAAGATCAGATGGTTGTAGATGTGTAGCATTGCCTCTAGGGCCTCTCTGTTCTGTTCCGTTGGTCTATATCTCTGTTTTGGTACCAGTACCATGCTGGTTTGATTACTGTAGCCTTGTAGTAAAGTTTGAAATCAGGTAGCGTGACGCCTCCAGCTTTGTTCTTTTTGCTCAGGATTGTCTTGGCTATGCTGGCTCTCTTCTGGCTCCATATGAAGTTTAAGGTGGTTTTTTCCAGTTCTTTGAAGAAAGTCGTTGGTAGCTTGATGGGGATAGCGTTGAATCTATAAATTTCTCTGGACAGTATGGCCATTTTCACGATATTGATTCTTCCTAACCATGAGCATGGAATGTTTCTCCATCTGTTTGTGTCCTCTCATTTTGTTGAGCAGTGCTTTGTAGTTCTCCTTGAAGAGGTCCTTTACATCCTTTGTTAGTTGTATTCCTAGGTATTTTATTCTCTTTGTAGCAATTGTGACTGGAAGTTTGCTCATGATTTGGCTCTCTGTTAGTCTGTTATTGGTGTATAGAAATGCTTGTGATTTCTGCACATTGATTTTGTATCCTGAGACTTTGCTGAAGTTGCTTATCACTTTAAGGACATTTTGGGCTGAGATGATAGGGTCTTCTAAATATAATCATGTCTTCTGCAAATAGAGACAATTTGACTTCCTCTTTTCTTAACTGAATACTCTTTATTTTATTTTTTCTTGCCTAATTGCTATGGCTAGAACTTCCAGTACTATATTGAATAGGAGTGGTGAGAGAGGGCATCCTTGTCTAGTGCCAGATTTCAAAGGGAATGCTTCCAGTTTTTGCCCATTCATTATGATATTGGCTGTAGGTTTGTCATAAATAGCTTTTATTGTTTTGAGATATTTTCCTTTGATACCTAGTTTATTGAGAGTTTTTAGCATAAAGCGCTGTTAAATTTTGTCTAAGGCTTTCTCTTCATCTATTGAGATAATCATGTGGTTTTTGTCTTTGGTTCTGTTTATGTGGTGGATTACATTTATAGACTTGCATATGTTGAACCAGTCTTGCATCTCTGGAATGAAGCCTACTGGATTGTGATGGATAAGGTTTTTGATGTGCTTTTGCAATCGGTTTGCCAGTATTCTATTGAAGATTTTTGCATCTATGTTCATCATGGATATTGGCCTGAAATTTTCTTTTTTTGTTGAATCTCTGCTGGGTTTTGGTATCAGGATGATGTTGGTCTCATAAAATGATTTGGGAAGGATTCCCTCTTTTTGTATTGTTTGCAATAGTTTCAGAAGGAATGGTACCAGCTCCTCTTTGTACGTCTGGTGGAATTCGACTGTGAACCTGTCTCTACCTGGACTTTTTTTGGTTGGTAGGCTATTGATTGCTGCCTCAACTTCAGCCCTTGTTATTGGTCTATTCAGGGTTTCAACTTCTTCCTGGTTTACTCTTGGGAGGGTGCAAGTGTCCATTTCTTCCAGGTTTACTGGTTTATGTGCACAGAGTTGTTTGTAGTGATCTCTGATTATAGTTTGTATTTCTGTGGAATCAGTGGAGATATCCCCTTTATCGTTGTTTATTGCATCTGTTTGATTCTTCTCCCTTTTCTTTTTTATTAATCTGGCTAACGATCTGTCTATTTTGTTGATCTTTTCAAAAAACCAGCTCCTGGATTTATTGATTGTTTGAAGGGTTTTTGTGTGTCTGTCTCCTTCAGTTCTGCTCTGATCTTAGTCATTTCTTGTCTTCTGCTAGCTTTTGAGGTTTTTTGATCTTGCTCTTCTAGCTCTTTCAATTTTGATGATAGGGTGTTGATTTTAGATCTTTCCTTGCTTCTCATGTGGGCATTTATTGCTATAAATTTCTCTCTAGACACTGCTTTAAATGTATCCCAGAGATTCTAGTATGTTGTGTCTTCATTCTCATTGGTTTCAAAGAACATCTTTATTTCTGCCTTCATTTCTTTGTTTATCCAGTCGACATTCAGGAGCTAGTTGTTCAGTTTCCATGAAGCTGTGTGGTTCTGAGTTAGTTTCTTAATTCTGAGTTCAAATTTGAATGCACTGTGGTCTGAGAGACTGTTATGATTTCCGTTGTTTTGCATTTGCTGAGGAGTGATTTACTTCCAATTGTGTGGTCAATTTAGAGTAGGTGCAATGCGATGTTGAGAAGAATGTATATTCTGTGGATTTGGGGTGGAGATTTCTGTAGATGTCTATTAGGTCCACTTGATCCAGATCTGATTTCAAGTCCTGGGTATCCTTGTTAATTTTCTGTCTTGTTGATCTGTCTAATATTGACAGTGGAGTATTAGTCTCCCAGTATTATTGTGTGGGAGTCTAAGTCTCTTTGTAGGTCGTAAAAAACTGGCTTTATGTACCTGAGTGCTCCCGTATTGGGTTCGTATATATTTAGGATCGTTAGCTCTTCTTGATGCATTGATCCTTTTACCATTATGTAATGCCCTTCTTTGTCTCTTTTGTTCTTTGTTGGTTTAAAGTCCATTTTATCAGAGACTAGGATTGCAACTCCTGCTTTTATTTGCTCTCCATTTGCTTGATAAATCTTCCTCCATCCCTTTATTTTGAGCCTATGTGTGTCCTTGCATGCGAGATGGGCTTCCCGAATACAGCACACTGATGCGTCTTGACTTTTTATCCAATTTGCCAGTCTGTGTCTTTTGATTGGGGCATTTAGCCCATTTACATTTAAGGTTTATATTGTTATGTGTGAATTTGATCCTGCTATTTTGATGCTAGCTGGTTGTTTTGCCTATTAGTTGATGCAGTTTCTTCATTGTGTCAATGCTGTTTACCATTTGGTGTGTTTTTGGAGTGGCTGGTACTGGTTGTTCCTTTCTTTTAAAAAAAAAAAAAAAAGATAGGGTTTCACCATGATGGCCAGGTCTTGAACTCCTGACCTCAGGTGATCCATCCACCTAGGCCTCCCAAAGTGCTAGGATTACAGGCGTGAGCCACCACACCTGGCCCTGGTTGTTCCTTTTTATGTTTAGTGCTTCTTTTAGGAGCTCTTGTAAGGCAGGCCTGGTGGTGACGAAATCTCTCAGCAATTGCTTGTCCATAAAGGATTTTCTTTCTCCTTCGCTTATGAAGCTTACTTTGGCTGGATATGAAATTCTTGGTTGAAAGTTCTTTTCTTTAATAATGCTGAATATTGGCCCCCACTCTCTTCTGGCTTGTAGGGTTTCTGCGGAGAGATCTGCTGTGAGTCTGATGGGCTTCCCTTTATGGGTAACCCAACCTTTCTCTCTGGCTGCCCTTAGCATTTTTTCCTTCATTTCAACCCTGGTGAATCTGATGATTATGTGCCTTGGGGTTGCTCTTCTTGAAGAATATCTCTGTGGTGTTCTCTGTATTTCCTGCACTTGAATGGTGGCCTGCCTTGCTAGGTTGGGGAAGTTCTCCTGGTTAATATCCTAAAGAGTGTTTTCCAGCTTGGATTCATTCTCTCTGTCACATTCAGGTGCACCTATCAAACGTAGATTAGGTCTTTTCACTTAATCCCATATTTCTTGTAGGCTTTGTTCATTTCTTTTCACTCTTTTTTCTCTATTCTTACCTTTTCATTTTATTTCATTGAGTTGATCTTCAGTCTCTGATATACTTTCTTCTGCTTGGTCGATTCAGCTGTTGAAACTTGTGTATGCTTCTCGAAGTTCTCATGCTGTGTTTTTCAGTTCCATCAAGTCTTTTATATTCTTCTCTAAGCTGTTTATTCTAGTTAGCATCTCATCTAATCTTTTTTCTAGGTTCTTAGTTTCTTTGCATTGGGTTAGCACATGTTCTTTTAGCTCTGAGAAGTTTGTTATTACCCACCTTCTGAAGCCTGTTTCTGTCAGTTCATCAGATTCATTCTCCATCCATCTTGGATCCCTAGCTGGTGAGGAGTTGTGATCCTTTGGAAGAGGAGAGGCATTCTGGTTTTTGGTGTTTTCATCCTTTTTGCACAGGTTTCTTCCCATCTTTGTGGATTTATCTACCTGTGGTCTTTGTAGTTGGTGACTTTCAGATGGGGTCTCTGAGTGGACATTGATTTTGTTGATGATGAAGTTATTTCTTTCTGTTTCTTAGTTTTCTTTCTAACAGTCAGGCCCCTCTGCTGCAGGACTGCTGGAGGTCCACTCCAGACCCTCCTTGCCTGGGGATCACCCACGGGGACTGCAGAACAGTAAGGGTTGCTGCCAGTTTCTTCTTATGTTATCTTAGTCCCAGAGGGATACCTGTCAGATGTTGGCCTGAGCTCTCCTTTATGAGGTGTCTCTTTGGGTATATGGGGGTCGGGGAGCTGCTTGAGGAGACAGTCTGTCCCTTATAGGAGCTCAAGTGCTATGCTGGGAGCTCCGTTATTCCATGCAGAGCTGCTGGGCAGGTACTTTTAAGTCTGCTGCAGTGGAACTCATAACTGCCTCTTTTCCCAGGTGCTCTGTCCTAGGAAGGTGGCGCTTTATTTATAAGTTCCTGTCGTACTGCTTCCTTTTTTCTCAGATGCCCTGCCCTGCATGGAATAGTCTAGTCACAGTCTGCCAGCAGAGGTGTTGCTGAGCTGCCACAGGCTCTGCCCAGCTGCTGTGTGAACTGCCTTGGTAGTGATGGTCACCCTTCCCCCTACTGAGCAGAACCATCCTGGGTCCAGCTGCGCTTGCTGCAAAACTCTCAATCCAGAGCGTTTCAGATTGCTCGTTTTGTGGGGGTGGTACCCACCGAGCCAGATCACCTGGCTCCCTGTCTCTGCCCGCTCCCTTTCAGTTGAATGGGTGGCTCGGTCTCCCAGGTGTTCCAGGTGCCAGTTGAAATGGCCACCCAGATTTGTGTGAGTTTCTGTGCGCCAACCCAGCACCGGCTAAAACCGCCATGCTGAAAACTCGTGGCGCTTTTCGGCCTGGGGGTATGCTGGTATGTGGGCAGTGAAAATTTGTTTGGAAATGCGGTGGGCATTCACCCTCTGCATTGCTCTTGCTGGGAACTGCACTCCGGAGCTGTTCCTGTTTGACCATCTTGGATCATCTCCCTGACTTATTTATTTATTTATTTATTTATTTATTTATTTATTTATTTATTTATTTATTTTTGTAGAGACAGGGTTTCTTATTTATTCTTTTTTTCTTTTCTTTTTTTTTTTTTTTGGTAGAGATAGGCTCTCTCTAGGTTGCCCAAGCTGCTCTCAAACTCCTGGGCTCAAGCAGTCCTCCCACCTCAGCCTACCAAAGCAGTGGGATTACAGGAGTGAGCCGCGCACCTATAAGACTTTCCAAATCACTTCTGAGACTTAGTTGGAGACAATACAGCAGAGTTGTTGTATGTGAGGGGTCCAATGTCAAATGTACCTGGATTCAAATGCTGGTTTCCCCACTCATTACTTAACCTGCCTCAGTTACTTCATCCGTAAAATGGGGGATAATAGCAACACCTACCTGATGGCCTGCTGTGGCCATTAAATGAGCTAGGTGGTGCATGGCAGGACCTGGCTGAGTGTTAGCTTTTTATTAATAGTATCTTTCTTTAAAGGTTTTTCATTATACCTTTGCCTACTGTCCTAGTCCATTTTCTGCTTGCTATAACAGAATACCACTGACTGGGTAGTTTATAATGAACAGAAATTCATTAGAGTCACAGTTCCAGAGGCTGAGAAGTCTAAGGGCATGGCGCTGGCATCTGGCAAAGGTCATCATATGGCAGAAAGCACAAGGCAGAAGGCAGAACCCAGCACTTGAGACAGAGAGAGGAAATCAGGCTGAAGTCATCCTTTTTATCAGGAGCTCCACTCCTATAATAACTAAGCCACTCCCAAGATAATGGTGTTAATCCATTCATGAGGGCTGAGCCCTCGTGACCTAATCACCTATTGAAGGTCCCACCTTTTAATACCATCATTGTGACAATTAAATTTCTTTCTTTTCTTTTCTTTCTTTCTTTCTCTTTTTTTTTTTGGTGGGGAAAGGGTCAAACTATTTTACTGAGGGGTTTGGGGTGGCAAAGAAGTGCTGAGGAACCTGAAATCCAGCAACCTTGGCTGGGAGCTCCTAGGCTCTGCAGGCAGTCCAAGGACAGTTAAACTTGAACATGAGTTTTTTTCTTCAAACCATAGCACCTACATTGGGGTTGGGGGGGGGGGGTGAGGTTACTCTGTATCAGTGGTCCTCAACTTTGCACGTGGAACCACCTAGGGAGCTTTTGCAGGTGTAAGGCTAGGCCACACCCAGACAATGGCATCAGAAGCTCCAAGCTTGGACACAGACATCAGTACTCGTGAAGCTTCCAGGTGATTCCAGTGAGCAACCATGGTTGAGACCCACGATACAGCTTGACTCCTAATGAAGATGGGATTTGGAAGCAGACGCTTGGGTTCAAATCCTGGCCTTCCTGTGTAGCCCAGGGACCATGGGAAAATGCTGAACTTCTGAGTCTCAGTTTCTTCTCACCTGTACCAGTAGGGGTGAGGAGGGTAAAAGCCACCTTACATGAAGGCCCTGCAGAGAAGATGGTGTATGTGCAGTTATTCTTGCTGGAGCGCATAACTGAGCACTTTTCTTTATACCATTATATGGCAGTAATCCTACTTGTTTGCTATTTTTAAATTGTTTTTTATATTAGCTTTATCTTAAGTAGATTATAAGCTCCTTGGGACAGAATCTTTATCGAGTCTCATAATTCTTTTATGCCCATAGCACCTAAGATACAGGGACAGGCCCTCAGATTTTTAGAACTGGCACAAACCTTAGAGAGATCATTTCACCCACTCTAAAGTGTAGAATAATGCTTGCCAGTTAATTAACATACAAGTGGTAAAGAATGTGAAAGAGGAACCTGTGAGTCAGATGGTTGTGCCCAGCTTAAATTGGAAGTCCCAGTAACAGCACTTTCTTTCCAGGGTTAGCCTGGTGCTTGCTGGGGGCAGGGGTGGAGAAGGATGTTGGGATAATCAGAGCTGTGAGGGTGAGAGTGTGTACCATGGCACTCAGCTCACCATGTGCCTCTCTCCTGGCAGACCCAGTCATGGCAGCCTCCGGCATCAGTTCACCACGGGGAAAGCATCTGTTCAAAACCATCCTGATGGTCCTCGTGGCCCTCATCCTCCTCCACTCAGCATTGGCCCAGTCCCACCGAGACTTCGCACCACCAGGCCAGCAGAAGAAGAAACGAGAGGCCCCAGCTGATTTCTTGACCCAGATAGGTCAGTCTGTGCGGGGGACAGCGGATGCCTGGATTGGGCCGGAGACCATGCACGTAGTAGCAGAGGTAAGGAAGGTAGTCCCTGGGTGACTACACACATTGAGGAAAAATCAAAGAGAGGTTGGTATCAGCCATCTTATCTTGGTTCCACATCTTCTCTAGTCCAGAGAGTCCCAAATTCCACAAAAAGTAGCCCCACAGCCTTTGTCTTTGAATTCCTCGTTATTTTATTTCTATCCTAGGGCCTTTTAGCTCCATCCCTATCTTTTCCTGACTCCTGCCCTTTCTTTGCCAGAAAGGCTGGGAAATGAGCCATCTTTATAAACCCATGTTACTGGGTGACTGTGGAGTCTCACTTTGGTCTAAATCTGACCTCAAATCTTGAAATGGCAAATTACCAAGTCCTGAATCCATTCCTTTACCTGTAGAAGTGGGGTGGGCTTACTGGGAGCCTAAGGCAGGGTTGTCTTTTTTACCTAGTGGCCTACCAAGCATGGTATCTCATGCTTTTGATAGGCTGGACTGAAGGGCTGAGACAATCATTTATTAAATCTGAAATCTAGTCTAGCTGATAGGCTGTTTTTTCATTGAAACATCCTATCCCTTTACAGATGTTCTCCAGGCACCTTCATGACTCCCTGGACAGCTAACAGGGCTCCAGTTTTATAGGGTGACTACTAAAAGTATTTGATTTCCTCTGTCATTCACACACAAGTACACATACTACTCCCTCCAGAGTATCCCAGTGAAGCAGTTAAATTAAGTCCCAGATGCCCTGGTTTCCCGTTCAGGAAGGAGAGATGGCCTGTTGGCCATCCCTGTACACTAGAAGGTGGATGTAGAAGGGACCCCTCAGCCAGGCCCAAGGCCGCTATGCCCTGACCCAGGCCTGTCAACACTGGGTGAGAAACAGGTCTGAGACATTCCCGCAGTCCTTGCCTGGACAATGGTGATCAGGCCTGAAGGTGAGGAGTGTTGTTAATTATGATCTCACTCCATGCTCTTTCCACAGTCATCGTCCCAAGTCATGTGGGCCATGTCATCCGCCATTTCTGTGGCCTTCTTTGCTCTGTCTGGGATCGTGGCACAGCTGCTGAATGCCCTGGGGCTGGCCGGTAAGTGTTGGAGCGCTGGGTAGTCAGCCAGAGCTTTGCCTGTGCTTTCCCACTTGTGGGAGTTCACCTTTGTCGGGGTCTAACCTTTTCCCCAAGCTGCTTTACCCTCCCCAGGTTTCCACAGAGACGTGGCCTAAGCAAGCCGAGAACTACCATGGCCAGGTGTGGTGGCTCACACCTGTTTTCCCAGTCCTTTGGGAGGCCAAAGCAGGAGGGTCACTTGGGGCCAGAAGTTCGAGACCAACCTGGGCAATATAGTGAGACTTTGTCTCTATAAGAAAAAAAATTAGCCAAGCATGGTAGCAGTGTCTGTGGTCCCGGCTACTTGGGAGCTGAGGTGGGAAGATCACTTGAACCCAGTAGAGGTTGCAGTGAGCCCGGATCACGCCACTGTACTCCAGCCTGGGTGACAAAGCAAGACCCTGTCCCACCCAGACCCCCCCAGTAAAGAACTACTACCACCACGTGCCAGTTGTTCACTTCCTATCAGGCATCATGCTGAGCTGTAGTATCTCGTTTAATTGCCAGCCACAGCCCAGGGAGGCAATAGAATTGTTCCCATTTAGTGAACGAAACTGCAGCTCAACAAAAGCAAGTTATCTATTCAAGGTCTCAGCCAGCAAGAATCAGAGCTGAGATTCCAACCTCTATTACTCTGAGTGCGGGGACAGCCTGTTCCTTTGCAGTGTGGCTAGAACCTCCCACCCTTTTAGCGGTGGCCCCGCTCTCCCCTCACCACTCCTCCAGGTTGGCTGACTCTGTGACTCTCTTGGCTTCCAGGTGATTACCTCGCCCAGGGCCTGAAGCTCAGCCCTGACCAGGTCCAGACCTTCCTGCTGTGGGGAGCAGGGGCCCTGGTCATCTACTGGCTGGTGTCCCTGCTCCTCGGCTTGGTCTTGGCTTTGCTGGGGCGGATCCTGTGGGGCCTGAAGCTTGTCATCTTCCTGGCCGGCTTTGTGGCCCTGGTGAGGTCGGTGCCTGACCCTTCCACCCGGGCCGTGCTCCTCCTGGCCTTGCTGATCCTCTACGCCCTGCTGAGCCGGCTCACTGGCTCCCGGGCCTCTGGGGCCCAACTTGAGGCCAAGGTGCGAGGGTTGGAGCGCCAGGTGGAGGAGCTGCGCTGGCGCCAGAGGCGAGCAGCCAAGGGGGCCCGCAGTGTAGAGGAGGAGTGAGCAGGATGCCCCGCACACCCCCTGCGTCATACCAAAGAGCTGAGCTGCTTCAGGGCCACACAGCCCTCCTGCCAGCCCCCTGCCCTTGTCTTGCCCTGTCTCCGAACCTTCAGAACCTTGATCGTTGCCCCAGCCCAACCTAGCCAAGAGAAAAAGAGAAAGGCCATTTCCCTTGCCAGTCCTTTTCGGCCCTGTCTTCTGAGGTTCTCTGTCTGGGGTTGGCTCTCTTAACCCTTTCTCTGCTCCCAGCCTGCCCCACCGGGGAGGGTTGGAGGGGCCTCCCTTCTGGCTTCTGCATCTGCGCCAGCAAACATCACTGCCACTGGTCTCGTGACTGAACTGGCTTCCCCCTGTAGCTGCCTCGGCTCTTGCTCTCCTGTCCTCCTGAAGTTGCTCCCCGGCCAAACCTCCAGCTCCCTTCTTGTTTTCCTCTTCCTCCTACCCTGTACTTCCACCAAACCACGGTCCTTGAAGGCATGCTCCTGTCCTCTTCATGGCCCAGCAGTGGGGAGGGGCAGGGGTGATGGGACCTGAGGATAAAGTGGGGGGAGAGGAACAGGGTCCCCTGAGGCCTGCGGGGGCTGGGGGGAGGGGAGGATGTACCTTGTATCTGTTATAAGTGCCTTAATCCGAGCCAGCAGGGCCCTCTGCTTGCCCGCTGCCGTACTGTCTGTAGGAAAGTGTTCTGTGGCTGCTTTGTGTCAAGAAAAGAGCAGTCACTCTCAGAATCTTGATCCCCGTCAGCCAAAGCAAAAGGTGGCTGCTGCTTTGCAGGCATGTGCCTGCAAGTGGGACCTTGCCGGGCATCATATGCCCTGTGGGGGTTTCAGAGACCCTGAAGGAGGAAGGAGGACCCACCCGCCTTCTTGTCTGCACAACTGCATGTAATTCTCTCCCGTCGCTCCGCTCCCTGCAACCGAGAAGGAGCTGCTGACCAGTGCCCGCCCTGGCAGCTCAGGAGGAACGCAGGCAGCTCCTTTTCTTTCGGGTGGTCTGCAGAGAGCAGGGTGAGCTGCCAGCTGCCCCTTTCCACCATGGTGCCCCATCTTGGTGGTTAGGGGCCACTTCTTCCTTTGAGGCTCTGGTGGAGGTGGGTGTCCTCCTCTGCCAGGCCTGTCACATGATGTGAAGAGTAAATGCCCAGTTCTTACTGTTCAGGTTTGATGTGGAATCACAGCTGCAGTGATATATATTTTTATCAGCGCTTCGTTGGTTTTAAATAAAGTGCACGCTATTTTATTATCTTGTTCTGAATAAAATGTATTTAGTCCAAGTCTGGATCGCTTCAATGTCTGGGCAATATAGTGAGAAATGGGTACTGCGAGACCCGTTTCTGTACTGCAGCCCCGCCTCCCGACTTCTCCCTGTGGGGGCAGTGTGAAGCTGGCAGAGGGGAAAGCTGAAAAGGAGGCGGGTACCAGGTACCCTTCCCTCCAGCAGCGGGAGGAATGAGGAAGGCATGCCTCCATTAGAAAACGTAGGAAGGACTAGCGCTGCTGGAAATTTGTGTGCTTGCTCGGGGGAGGGCACCCCTTCCCTGCTGTGTGCTGGGGTGGGTGGGCACCCTGGAGAAGACTCGCCTGCCCTCCCCTTCACCACCCACCTGAGGACTTTCCTGCGCCGGCCCACAGGCTGGATCAGTTTTGCAGAGGGCAAAAGGTTTTTCTTTGTAAGCTGTGCAGGCCATGAGAGTGTGCAGCTGGGGCCCCTGCTCTGGGCCTCTCCCCAAACTGCCTGGTGGGCAACACTGGGCCCGAACCCCTGAGGCCGACCTTCCCTCCTGAGTGTTGAGCAACCTCCGCAGTCCGCTCCCCAGTGGGGCTGGGCGGGAGACTAGAGCTGCCCGCACCTGGAGCCCTTCCTCCACGGTGGTGGCCCAGGGCTCTGTCAGGGCAGGCTCAGGTGGTTGGCGTCTGGCCCCGTTTGGCCCCCTCCCTTCCCTCCTGTCCCTGCAGCTCCCATCCCATATGTCCCTGAATGCTGGTTCTGATTCAGGTGTCAGATGCCTTTACAGGTGAGTTGCTTGTGGGGGTGAGGCACAGGAAGTGGCTTTTTCTTCCCTGGTCAGGAGCTTCCGAGAGGGAGCCACAGAACTCACCAAGTCTCTCCTGGCAGAGGCAGCCACCCTCTGCTGCCTCCAGGCACGTGGCCCTCTTCCCGACCTGGGTCGCCGGAGCGTGCTGGGGTTGGGGATCCGTAGGGCACTAGGACCCGGCAGGGCGGAGGGGGCAGCCCATGTGCTGCGATTCGCTCCCTCCCACCCCACTGCTCCCGCTCCATTGTCTGGGAACTGCAGCCCCGGGGCGGGTGGCGGCGGCGGCGGGGACCCAGCGAGCCAGGTGGGGCCGGCGCGGAGCGGGCGCGGGAGATGCCGGGCGGGACCGGGGCCACCTGAGCCGCCCGCCTCGTCCCCGCCTTCTGTGGGAAGGATGTGCGCGTGGATGGCCGGGCGTGCGGCAGCGGCCCCTCGGGGGCCCTACGGCCCCTGGCTCTGCCTCCTTGTGGCCCTCGCCCTGGAAGTCGTGAGAGGTCAGCGGTAGGGGAGGGCCGGGCGGGGGGCGTGGGGCGGGGGGCGACCGGGCCAGGCCGAGAGGGCGTGAGTGATGCCCGGGAGCCACGAACCTTTGGGTTCTCGGAGTGAACCCCTGAGCGGGGTCGCCCCGCAGCACCCTGAGGGTCGGAGAGGTCTTGCCCTCGGGAACCTGTCACAGCAACTCGCCCCTAAGGCTTCCTTCGTGGCACGACTCGGCAACTCCTTTCTGACCCGGGGCAGCCTGGTGCAGGGGCTTCCCGGTCCCGCACCGGCTGCGAGGGGTCCCTCAGCCCGGCCATCCAACCTGGTGGCCTGGGTCCCTGGCGCACCAGCGACACCCCCACTCCTTCATCTGTGGTCTGTAGCGCTGCACCCTCCTAGCCTCCTTCCCCCACCAGCAACCCACCCCTCCTCTGGAGTGGAAAGCAGTCCCTTGGCCTGGGACCTGCGAGATACGCAAGCCCCTCCTCCCCTTCCCCCAGGGGCTCCCTGACCTTGGCGTCTCCAGGGAGGCCTCATCCTTGCCTTCCACAGCCCTTGGGAAGATTCCTGTCACTGGAGAAAGGGCAGCAACTTCCTGTGCTTCGGGGTGGGGGTCAGACTCCCTTGGCCTGGGAGCCGGCCGTGGCTGCAAGGCAAAGGATGCCACAGAAGACAGAAGGACAGTGAAACATTCTCTGCCCTCCTCCCCACCAACAGAGCTCAGCGCTGGGTGATGGGAGTCCGTGGGAGTCAGGCTAACAGCATCTTGTAATTATGGAGGCAATGGAGTAGGAGGCGAACCTGAAGCCAGTGGCTGCCCCCAGGGAGCAGTAGTCACCTGTTATGCTTCGGGCAGGAGGTGGGAGATGGGGGGCAGGGGGCAGGGAGAGCCTCTCAAGCATATGCTCCTTGGTGGGGAGGGCCAGGAAGGAGGTTGAAACCAATTCCCCCATCCCTGATCCACAGTCCAGCTGTGGGGCTGAGAGGGAGCTAGCTGTGGGGTCGCTTTCAGCCACCTGCTCCCCACCCCGAGGGACCTGGTGGGAGTCCTAATAGAGAGAGGAGGAAAACCTCATCCATTACACAGCAAGAATAATGCCTCCTCCCTCCAGACAGCGCTCCACAGTTACACAGCCCTCCCCTGTCCAGTGTCACCTAATGCTCCTGCCCCTTTTACAGATGAGGAAACTGAGGCTTCAAAATGCCAATGACCCAAGTTTCACCCATTTAAATTCAGGTCTCCAGGCTCCCAGGAAGTCCTCTCTGGGGAGAGCTTCCCAGTTTGGAGGAATTCCAGGATGAGCAAGACAAGATCCCTGGTTAATAGGAAGATGAGTAATTCCAGAGGAGGCACCCAGGGTTGCAAAAGACAGGAGACTAGTGGGAAAGCGCCAAGGAGGGTTCCTTCAGGAGGCAGTATTCACTCATGGC
>PVKP010020314.1:0-22642 GCA_004027715.1 Plecturocebus donacophilus
GAAAGAAAGAAAGAAAGAAAGAAAGAAAGAAAGAAAGAAAGAAAGATTTGCTGCCTAAGTTCCTTAAGTTCCAGACAAACTCCTCCTGGCTTCCCATACACAGTAGCAACTCTGTCGTTCATGATAAGCTTGGCCAATACCCTGCCAGGCTGATAACTCCTTTCTTTGCTTACAGGTATACTGTGGTAAGGAACTGCAAATGACAAGCCAGCAGCTGCAGTTTCAGATTCAGTGGAATCCATACTGTGTCCCCTGGTGGCAGTGTTTCTTCCAGGATATCTAGCCCAGCAGAGCCTCAGGTTTTGGGGACAGGCAGCAGAAATTCTCCAGGTGGACCATTTGGCTTAATAGAGGAGTCTCCTCCTTTTTCACTCCTCGGTTCCCAGGCAAGTGTCCCTTACCTGTTGTGGATACAGCACCATACATAGTCTTTGGTTCCAAATAGAGATTGCATTTTGAAAAATACCACTCCTAAACCCACAAAGGACTCTTCCCAATCTGGTGCTTACGTCCTTGAAGTGGTCATTTCTGCATTTTCTCAGGCTGCTGGCAGCTCTGGGTGACATAGTATCTTAGCACAGTGGTATCAGTGGTGTATTTGTAAACTGGTTTGCGTGTAGGGGGAAGGGGGAGGGATGTCCGATTTTTAGAGTTGGGCTTAAGTTTTGTTATGTAAATGCTTTCACTTTTGTCAATTTCAATCTCCCAAAGATTTTACAACTGCCTCCCAAAATCCTCGAATATTTAACAGCCAACTCTCCTAAGCCAATACAAGCTGGCTCCAATGCACCTACCATGGACTGGACCCCTAGGTTATTTGTCATTGTGGAACCCCTTTCATTATCAATTTGATCCCTTGGTGGGAGCCAATGGTATGTGAGATTCTCTGAACAACCAGACACGGAGACTCTGCAGACAGAGAAGCCACATTCTTCTTAAGAATATGCAACAGTCCCATGTGAGGGTGAAACATGGCTTCCTCCATGGGCCAATGTGCCCAATAGAGTCCACTTGCCACTATTTGACTAGTTGGTATTCGTGGCAGTTGTGGAAGCTCCGTTAACGGACAGTAGCCTCCAGCTATGGGTGCCTTCAGAAGTTGCCTCTGGTTTCAAGCTGAGGCCACAGATTCCTCCTGCAGTGGAACCAGGCACCATTCCTAGCCATCAGTCCTTTTGCCAGGGCTCCCCTTTGGGCTGGCAGAGACATTCTTAGAGTTGCACCTGTCAGCTAAAGAATGACGAGGTTCATACATTTGGAAAAGAGAGCTTTACTTCTTATAAAGGGTTGCAGCCTGCAGGGTGGGCATTTGGATAGGCTAGGAAGCGTAGCCTCTGGTCAGAAACCAAAAACCAACCCTTGGAGGGAGAAGAAAAAGGAACAGACATTTATGCTGAGCAGGATAGCTAAGTATACATATTTAATAAGCTATAGGAGTAGCCATAAATATTTATGAAAGGAGAAATGTGCACATGTGCAATGGAAAGTCACATCCCTTCATGGGTTCCATGTACAAAATATGGTGTTAGCATGAACCAAGAGTGGAGTTTTCAGCCCTCTGACATTAAAAGGTGAAGCAGAGGACACAAAAGCATATAGTGGGCATTCTCCATAGACTCACCAAAACCGCGCCATGGTTAGTGGTCTCTTGTCAGGAAAAAAATGCTGGTCAGTTGTGTTGAAACCACAAAAGAGAGTGGCGGTGTTAGGTGGTTGGTGGATAACAGTGTGGAGTCTGTTGAAAGGGCTCGTTTCTGTTTGGTTCTTAGGGAAAAAACCACAGTGGTGGTTAGCGAGGGAGGGGGCACAATAGGCATGTCCGACCTCCCTCCTGTCATGGCTAAGAATTCAGTTTGCAAGGTCACTCTGGGGTCCCCTTGACCAAGAGGAGGTCTACTGTTCAGTTGGGTGGGGGGTTAGAATTTTATTTTTATTTCTCATGTCTCAGATGGAATCTCTTCCTACCCAGTCCTCCTCCCTTCTCACTCCCCCGGGAAAGTTTGCCTCACATCTGGCAGGCTTGCCCCGCCTAGCCCACCCCCTCTTCCCTTTATCTTCCACAGGCATTCCTCCCAACAATTCTCTTATTTCTGACTCCACCTGGACATCTTCTTCCTGGAGAACCCACTGGCACACTGTTCCTGGGAGCTGGTTCCCATGGAGGGCCAGCTTTCATCTACTACTCATTCATCAGATCTTCAATAACGGCAGTGGCCGCATTAGCCCCGATGAGCAAGGGCCCACTTGGAACTGTGCGTCACCTGCACCCTTACCACCCATTGCTCCTTCGGCTTCTCTGCTCATGGACCCATCCTGCAGGCACTAGAGTGGAGAAGATGGATCATCTGGTCTATTTAGTTGATTAGTGCCTCCTCAGTTTTCTGTGCTCTCCAGTGGGTAAGAGCATGTGAAGCAGCTACCTTCACACCTTAAGCCCACGCTCATAGATACATCTGCATATTTTATCCTGGGACATTTTTATTTCCCCTCTTGTAGCCCCCCAACCCCACCCAAAATTCCTCAACAACCAGCAAAGCCATTCATAACAGCCAACGGTAAGATGCTTATCTTAGGTCATTTCTTACTCTAATACAAGCTAATAACCAGGTGTACTGCTTAAGCCTAGCCACTGAGAAGTCGTCTTTACCTCTGAAATGCAACTAAAGAGTAGCAACCATCCATTGTGGGCTTGCACCAACATATTATCCTAACTTATCAGTGAACCAAAGATGTTTTTCCTCCTTTCTCAGCTGGTGGTAGTGAACATTCATAAAGCCATAGATGAAATGAGGGAGACCCATCTGTGCAGGAAAGATAGGGGATAGTGAGGATCTGGGCCAAGTGATAGACTAATTTATTTGTGTCCTCTGGATCTACTCAGTCTAATCCCAAATGTTTTATTGCCATTGTATGATAAAATGATGTTATGCCTGCCTAACTTTATGAATAAGTGGGCTGATAACACCCAGCTCAGAAGGCAAAACTCAAATCATATTGGAAAGACATTTGATGGCCTATGATAGGTGTGCAGCCTGTTAGGTCCCCGTAGTATGTCAGGAGCTGCCCTTTAAATGGTGGATAATTTTCTGTTGCAGATGTGTCTGTTGAATTGTATCTCTCCTAAACGTGTATGTTGAAACCCTATGTGACTATGTGTTTGGAGATCATTAAGGTTAAATTAGGTCATAAGGGTGGGCCCTATCCAATAGGACTGGTGTCCTTATAGGAAGAGGAAGAGGACCGGAGAGATCTCTCTGTTTCCTCACAGCACAGGGGAGAGCCCACGTGAGGACACAGCAAGAAGGTGGCTGTTTGCAAGCCAGGAAGAGAGGCCTCACCAGAAAGCAGTTCTGACAGCACCTTGCTCTTGAATTTCTAACTTTTAGCACTGTGAGAAAGTGTTTGTTGTTTACCGCTTAGCTGTTTTGTTGCTTGACACCCAGTCTGAGGTATTTTGTTATAGCAGCCCCAGCAGACTAACACAAGAGGGAATGGACTTGCTGCAAACCCCAGGGTTATTCTCTGAGACTCTTCTGTTAGGACTTGCCTAAGATGCAGCTCCATCTCATCTGCTACAGATACCCCCAGGCCTCTGTCACGTCTCTAAGTGACCCCCAGGTCTCTATCACTTCTCTAAGCATTCCTCAAGTTACTTTGTCTTTTTCTTTGTTCTCCTCTGCCTTTACCTCTTTAGGAAATTTCCAAGTTTTTAGCCAGTCAGGTCAAGCATAGAATGTAAGGTCCCGTTCTGGCCAATAGAAACTGGACACAGCAGTGGGGCGATTGCGTCAGGTTATGTAATATTTAATATTTGATGATATTAATATTTGACTGTTTGGGAGTGGGGATTGTATTGCAGCCTGAATCTTCTCTAGAGGCATCTCTTGCTCTGGATTTCATTTGAAAGCAGCGTTCTTCTGAGTGATTTAATGAGTGGAGCCATGTAGGTTCCCAAGTGTGGTGTGTGCTGCTTCCAAAGGTAACAGGCTTATTAAGAGTTGTACCTTTATCTTGTAGTAAGAGTTGCAAGGGAAAAGCACTTTCCAGCATTCCACTAGTCACCTTGAATCTACAAATGGTTTATCTCCCACCCTCTGGTGTAGCCACAGTACCTGTCACTTCATACTCCCCAGATTCAGGTACCATGATGCCATCGACATTGTGGACTAGCAGGATATTTCGTGGAGTGCCAACAGGACCAGTCTAACTGGACTATATTGCGACTGAGAGCAGGAGCATTAACCCAGAGATTTGCCAATACTGTGGACGTGTTCTTCTGAGCATTCCAATGAACGCTGATGTCTTTCCATCTCTCTTGGTGATAGGAATTGAAAAGGATGCTTTCATCAGACAAATAGCTATTACTTATGTCAGAGGTTGGGTTGATCTATTCTAGTACAAATACAATATCTCCTGCAGCTGCTACACTGGGGGCTACCCCTTGGATAAGCTTTGGGTGGTTGTATTAATTTCCTATGACTGCTGAAACTACTTAACACACATTTAGCGACCTGAAACAACACACATTTATTCTCTTACTGTTTGGGAGGGTCATAAATACAAAATTAGTTTCGTTGGACCAAAATGATGGTGACAGAGGGCTGTGCTGCCTCTGGCGATGCTAAAGGTAGATGGATTTTCTGGTCTTTTCCACGGTTTACAGCTTCACTTCTTGGCTAAGGGCCCCTTCTTCCATCTTCAAAGGCAGCAGCATAGTGTTGACTTCAGTTGTATCATTTGATTCGTCTTCTATATTCCATTTTTGTTTGTTTTTTAAATTTTAGGTTTAAGGAGGTCCATGTGCTTGTTAGCTACCTGGATATGACATGCATAATGGAGGGAAATGGGCTTATAGTACACCCATCACCCATATATTGAACACGGTGCCCAGTAGGTAATTTTTCAACCCTCACTCCCCCTCCCAGCCTCCCCACTTTAGGCGTCTCCAGTGTCTATTCTGTACATTTTTATGTCTGTGTGCCCATTGTTTACCTCTCACTTTTAAGTGATAACATTTAAAATTTTATTTTATTTTGAGACAGAGTCTCTCCCTGTCGCCCATGCTGGATTGCAATGGCAGGTTCTCAGCTCGCCGCAATTTTATTTTTTATTTATTTATTGTATTTGTATTTTTAAGTACAATTTCCATTTTATTTTTCTCCAGAGAATAGTCCGTCTTCCGTCTTTTAAGGTCTCAGCTCCTTACATGGGTTTTGGTGGGGATCGTGGGGAGGAACTCACAGATCTAAATCGGAGTAGGGGTGTTCAGTCTTTGAGGGCATCACGAGATCCATTCCTGACGACTTTGCTGTGAATTGCACAACTCACACATTAATGCAGCTTCGCATACAACTTGGGAAGTACATCGGCATCAAAGACACTCACTTCAGAAATGTCCTTGACTGCTGCGGCCTCCACTATGTTTTGAATGATGAATTTCATAATGGCCTTGTCCTCGGGCACACGTTGGGCACAGTTCATGCAGCAAATAGGTTGCTCGTGGCCATGGCCCTTTCTGGCATGACTGTTGTTCCTTCCTTTCTTTGTCATCTTGGAGGCATGGACCGGAGAGCAATTTTATTTTATTTTATTTTATTTTATTTTTGAGACAGAATCTCCCTCTGTCACCCAGACTGGAATGCAATGGCTCGATCTTGGCTCACCACAACCTCTGTCTCCCGGGTTCAAGCGATTCTCCCACCTCAGCCTCCAGAGTAGCTGGGACTACAGGTGCCTGCCACCATGCCTGGCTAATTTTTTGTATTTTTAGTTGAGACAAGGTTTCACCATGTTGTGCAGGCTGGTCTCAAACTCCTGGTCTCAAGTGATCTGCCCTCTTCAGCCTCCCAAAGTGTTGGGATTACAGGCGTGAGCCACTGTGCCTGGACTCATTTAATATTTTATTTTCTGTTCTGAGTTAGTTCACTTAGGATGATGGCCTCCAACTCTATTCACATTGCTGCAAAACATGTGATTTTATTCATTTTTATGGCTATATAGTATTCCATGGTGTATATATACCACATTTTCCTTATCCAATCCACTGTTGGTGGACACTTACGTTGGATCCAAGATGTTGCTATTGTGAATAGTGCTGCAGTAAACATCCGAGTGAAGATGTCTTTTTTATAGAATGTTTTCTTTTGTTTTGGGTAGATACCCAGCGGTAGGATTGCTGAGTGGAATGGTAACTCTATTTTTAGTTCTTTGAGAACTCTCCATACTGTTTTCCATAGAGGTCGAATTAATTTACATTCCTACCAACATTATAAGTGTTCCCTTTTCTCCACCTCCACCCTTTTGTCTTTTGACTTTTTAGTAATAAGCATTTTGAATGATGTAAGATGGCATCTCAGTGTGGTTTTAATTTGCGTTTCCCTGATGATTAGTGATGTTGGGCTTTTTTTCATGTGTTTGTTGGCTGTGTGTATGTCTTCTTTTGAGAAGTGTCTGTTCACGTCATTTGCCCAATTTACAATGCTTTTTGTGTATTCTAATCTCCCTCTGCCTCCTTCTTGGTAGGACATTCGTGATTATATTCAGGGCTTACCTGGGTAATTTGTGATAGATTCCCCATCTCAAGATCTTCAACTTAATCACATTTGCAAATTCCCTTTGCCATACAAAAGGCAACACTCACAGAGATTAGGACCTAGATACTTACAGGGGCCTTTCAGTCTACCACAGGAGTCTTCTCTGATATACCAGGACCTGTGGTATGACTTTAAAAGATATCATTGCATCTTTTAATCTTTGAGGGAAGCTCTGTTTCCTGACATTTTACCTGGAATGTGCCATTGCTTCATATTTACTGTCTTGACCAAAGGGACAGTGTCAGGAGTTTGCATTTGACCTTCCCTACTATACCCTTAATTTGATCTTGACCCTGAGACCATATTTTGCTGGTAGCACTCTTCCAAGTTCACCCAGGTTTTAATGTACATGTACTCAGAGCATACTTTTCTAGTTGAAAAAAATGGAAGATGAGCAACAGTTTTATTTTCCACTGCAGAGAATCCTGGTTCTTTTATATCTCTTCTAAATTCTGCTTTCAAATTCAGCAATCCCTCCTTCAGTTTATCCCTCTCTTTCTAAATCTTACCAAATCCATACTAGAAATGAAAAGCCAGTTGATATATTCTGCATACTGCCTGGCTATGTCCTGAGCCCTCTCTACAAATTCATGAGGTACATTTCTATCTATGAACTGACCACAGGCATGACTGTTCAGTACTCTTTAATTACACTACAAATCTCATCCTACCTCTAGCTTCCTATAGGAACTTTCAGCCTCCACAAGCCATTTTCCAGAAGCTGCTTTTTCAGCCTTTGTCTGCTTGTTAGTCCCAAGGTTCATGCCACAAGTTTTAGGGTTTTGTTAAAGCAGGATGCCATTTCTGACACAAAATTGAATTACTCCAGCTAGCTCTGATTGTATAACAAACCAGGCCAAAATTTGGAAGCTGAAAATAGCATTTTTTTTCCCCTCACCATTCTGTGAGTTGTTTTGGCTTTTCACCTCTGCTGATTTTTTTTTTTTTTTTTTTTGAGACAGAATCTCGCTCTGTCACCCAGGCTGGAGCGGGGGTGCGATCTCAGTTCACTGCAACCACTGCCTCCTGGGTTTAAGCAGTTCTCTGCCTCAGCCTCCTGTGTGTAGCTGGGGTTACAGGTCCATGCTACCATGCCCAGCTAATTCTTGTATTTTTAATAGAGACAGCATTTCACCATCTTGGCCAGGCGGGTCTTGAACTCCTGAACTCGTGATCCACCCATCTGGGCCTCCCAACGCAGTGGGATTACAGGCGTGAGCCACTGCATCCAGCATCTCTGGTGATTTTATCTGGGGTCTCTCATGCCACTGAATTTGACCAGAGGGTTAGGGCAGTGAACAGACTAAGTTGCCTCTTGTCTCGTGCTGCTTTAACAATATACCTTATACTGGGTAATTTATAACAACAGAAAGTTATTTCTCACAGCTCTGGAGGCTGGGAAGTCCAAGATCAATGTTAGAAACAAATTTTTGGTGCCGCAAAAGAAACAGCACTGGAACATAAATTTTTTCAGCAAGACAAATTTACTGTATAGAAGGATACATCTTGCAGATGGAGTGATGGCAAGAGCACCATGAACAAAAGAAAGCAGGAGTTTTTAATTCCTAACGCAGTTGGCCTTAGCTGTTGTGTCATTCTCCTATTGGTTGGGGTCAGACCGCACAGTCTAAGCTAAACACAATTAGCTAATTTGAAAAGTGCAGTGAAGAACAGTTTCAGGGAGAAAAGCTGTTACAGCAGGGAGGGGTGATTTCTCGGCGGGCATGCCTAAGCACAGCCGGGCAGGAGGGGCTGATAGATTGGCGGCCAAGATACCTTTAGACAAAGAACAGGGAAATAAGACTTCAGGACAGACAGTACAAGGAAGTAAAGACCTCTTGTAGAAGAACACATTGTTTGTAACAAAGTGAAACTCTTTAAAGAGGAACCGTCTAAACTACTTGTTTTTAACAATCAAGGAGCACGCAGATGTGGCGTCTGTGGAAGGCTGGCTCTCTGCTTTCAAGGTGGCATTTCTTGCTGCATCCTCAGATGGTAGAAGAGATGGAAGGGATGAACTGGCCCCCTCAAGCCCTTTTACAGGATGCTGATCTCAACCCTAAGAGGGGAGCCCTCATCGCCTGATCACCGCCTAATTGACCCATCTCTTAATACTGTTGCATTGAGGATTACGTTTCAATATGAATTTTGGAGGTACACAAACATTCAAACTATGGAGCTTCTAATCATCCCTATGTCCTCACATTCACACCTTTGAGTCGTCCCCTTTCCTGGAATGTGGGCTGGCCTGGTCACTCGTAACTTGCTTCTAAAGGCAAGAACATGAAACATGATGGGGTGTCACTTTCATAATTAGGTTACAGAAGACTGTTATTTCCATCTCGCTAGCTGACTTTATTGCTTCTCTGCCTTCCTGGCTTTGATGAAAAAACATGTGATGTTGCGTAGGCCCTTGTGGCAAGGAATTGAATACAGAGGAAGGAATGGTGTCCTCATCTTTATTCCCACCACCATCACCACCACCATCCTCTTATCACCAGCACCTTTCATTATCTCGACTCTTGATGAGTCATTCTCCACCACTGACTGAGCAGTGGGTTTCTTCACGCATCCAGCAGGCCTGTCTAGAGTAGACCTCCAAGGCTCCAGCCTTCCCCTTCTTGGGCAGTAGAAGGAGTTGGCTGGTGCTCAGCTTACAGTACAGC
Source organism: Plecturocebus donacophilus (assembly GCA_004027715.1). Lineage (NCBI taxonomy): Eukaryota > Metazoa > Chordata > Mammalia > Primates > Pitheciidae > Plecturocebus > Plecturocebus donacophilus. Next base: position 9,260 of record PVKP010020314.1, read on the forward strand.
TTAGCAGGAAAGATCAGACCAACTCTAAGGGCATCAACTTCCTGGACTCTGCTGTGACCCTCTCCTGCGAATGCTTGCATCTGTCTGCGATGTCTGTGTGGCCTAGCTCCCTAGCAGCATGTCTTAACTAGAGACCAGCCCTGCCAGAGAGGGGACACAGGGGACCCTAGCTCTGAGCTGCTCCAACCTGCAGAGGTGCTGTAGCCCAGCTCTGGTTATCCTGAACAAAGGCATTTCTGCCCCCAGCCCTAAAGACTTGGTGGTAGTGTTGGGGGAATGTTTGATCAGGCTCTGGGGACAGACAGCAGAATCCTAGGGTTGTGGAAGTTGGCCTATTTTCACTCCAGTGTTGCTCAAGGAGCCTCTAGAAATAGTTTCTTCCACCTGCTGCCCACAGGCAGGTGTGAGTGGCCCTCCCTCCCCACAGCTGATGAGCTGTTAGGGCCTCTCCAATTGTAAAGACACTCTGGGAAGAAGCTCTTTCCAATAAATATAAATAAAAATACTTATTATTTTTACAAATAAAAATAAATAAAAGGTTTACAAATAAAAATAAATAAAAGGTTGCCCTTCACAGCTTTCCTCTTAGTTCATTACAAATAAATAATAGTTTCTTCAAAGGTTAATTTACTTTAAAGTTTTTGCTAATAATCTTATAGTAGCAGTTAGTTATAGTAAAGAAATAAGTACATCCCGGATTCTTAGTTCTTCCACTTTAGCCTAGATATTTGCCTTGACATACCTAGGCAAGCCCAGGCAAGTCTCAGGTCATAGCTTATTCCCCTTATTTGGAAATGCTATCACTTCTCTAAGCATTCCTCAAGTTACTTTGTCTTTTTCTTTGTTCTCCTCTGACTTTACCTCTTTAGGAAATTTCCAAGTTTTTAGCCAGTCAGGTCAGGCATAGAATGTGAGGTCCCGTTCCGGCCAATAAAAACTGGACACAGCAGTGGGGCGATTGCGTCAGGTTATGTAAATGCTCCTGTCTCCTCGTTCAGGGGTGCTCTCGTGGCAAGACTGCCAGCGAGTTGCACCCTCCCTGCAGGACGTAAACTAGCCCTGCTGAGTGATCCACTGTCTCTGTGTGGATTTTTCCCCACATTATAAATCCATTTCCAACACCCTGCTTTCTGCTTCCTTGAGAGTAAGTCTCCCTCCACACATTCCACCCTGTCTCCCACATTTCACGTTTCCCTCTGGATCTCATCCTCTACATCGCATCACACCAATCGAGCCAGACGCCAGAAACTAGTGTGGGGGGCGGATGGAAAGAACCGTCCATGGCCGGAGCAGGCATGACTCGTCCACGAAAAGGCCCCATTTGTGGATCGCCAGGGAAACCAAGGTCAGAGCCCTGTTTGGTTCAGGACTAATTCAAATGCAGATTTTCATTATTTTTTAAAAGAAGTCTTCTATTGAATTAATAAGACATTATTAAACCTACCGATAGAATTAAATTAACACAAGCATCATTGTTCACAAACCTAGTTTTCAAATTCATGAGTTATTGATCTTCACTTGCAAAGAGGGCAAGATTTTCTCGGCCTGGTCTATTTGTAAATGAACAGCTCTTCACCCACAAGCCTGGCCTTGCTGGAGTGAAGGAAAAGGAAGTTGCTAAGAGACACTCTTCTAATAGGACCTCTCCAGACCACCCTGTTTCAAGTTCTATTTTGAGCATTCCCCTGCACCTGCGCTAAGGGTCTGGTTCACTCCTACAGCCCCAATGCCCAGATTAGTGCCTGGCACATAGTAGGCACTCAATAAATATTCTTTTTTCCTGAGACAGAGTCTCGCTCTGTCACCCAGGCTGGAGTGCAGTGGTGCGATCTTGGCTTACTGCAGCCTCCACCTCCCAGGTTCAAGCAATCCTCCTACCTCAGTCTCCCGAGTCACTGGGACTATAGGCATACACCACTACGCCTAGCTAATTTTTGTATTTTTAGTAGAGACAGGGTTTCGCCATGTAAGCCAGGCTGGTCTCGAACTCCTGACCTCAGGTGATCTCCTCACTTTGGCCTCCCAAAGTGTTGGGATTACAGGCATGAGCCACCATACCCAGCCTCAGCAATATTCTTAAATGAAGTAATGAACAACCTTTGGAAAAATATTACATCTCCTAATTATGCAAATGAGGACACAAGAGAAGAAGCAATGCTGAATGACACATAGCTAGAGTCAAGACTGGGACCCGCTGTCCTGGCACCCAGTCCAGTGCTCGTTGTGGTACGCTGCAGGATTCTCCAGCTTTGTAGAGCCAGAAATCAGCCTGCACTTCCCTGCACACCCTGGTGAGTCCCTCCCAACAACAGGGACCTCTCAGGAGATCTAAGGAGTGAGAAGATGCCCTGTGTGCTCTCAAGACAGAGACCTGCCTACCTGCGGGGTGGGCGATGCACGTTCGAGGCTTCCCCTGAGCGTATTTCTCCAAAGTGACACCCTTCCGACAAGGCTTTCAAAGGCAATGCATTGACCCCGTAATTGCTATGCCCATAATGAAAAATCCACAGAGAAGGCAGAGTGACACAAAGACCATGAGGCCTCGAGAAGATTGCCAAAGGGTGGCTGACCCGGGTAGTGAGGTCCTGGGGCTGTCCCCAGGCCTGTGTCCCCTGACGTTAGAGCCTGGTGACGCTGTGGCTGAAAGTGGCCACCACTGGCTGCTTCTCAGCTCCTTCCTCCTCCCAAACGCACAAGGCATCTGCCCCTCACCTGCTGTCCCTGCTCTGTCCTATCCCAGTCTAGCAGGCACAAGCAGTTCTGTGACCTTCCTGGACAACTGAGCTTCTTGGGTGAAAATGAACCCATTTCTGGGCCCCAGATCGTTTCCTCCTTCAGGGCCCTAAAAATTCATCCTGTTGGCAGGGCACTGTGGCTCATGCCTGTAATCCCAGCAGTTTGGGAGGCCGAGGTGGGCGGATCACCTGAGGCCAGGAGTTCGAGACCAGCCTGGCCAACTGGCGAAACCCTGTCTCTACTAAAAATACAAAAATTAGGTAGAGGTGGTGTGGGTGCCTGTAATCCCAGCTACTTGGGTGGCTGAAGCTGGAACATCAGTTGAACTCAGGAGGTGGAGGTTGCAGTGAGCCGAGATTGTGTCATTACACTCCAGCCTGGGTGAGAAGACAGAAATTCCATCTCAAAAAAAAAAAAAATTCATCCTGTTGAGCAGAGGCTGATCTCCTTGCTCCAGTACCACAGCGTGTAGCTGTTCCACCGCTGCTTCATGGTTTTTATGGATTTATGTTTCTTCGCTAGCTTGGAAAATACTCAGGGGGAGATTTCTAAAAATTTGAATTTAGTCTCAACCTAAATACCCCTGTGTGCCCAGCCCTGTAGTGGGCATGGAGAGCAGCTGCTGGCCTTGTCCAGGAACTGAGGACGCCCCAGGCAGGATGTGCGAGCTGAGCCGTGTCCACTGAGAAGCAGAAAGGAAGGAGGTAGTGTGGTGTAAGTTGGGCAATCATGGAAGCCTCCCTGAGAGCAGCAGCTGCAGCAAAGCGCTGAGTGTGTCCTGTGGTAGGACTCAAACTGCTGGCTTTGAATGAAAGCCGCGGCTCTGCTGAAGGGCAGCAGCCCCACCCCCATGTAGAGGAGTGAGAGTCAGCTCTAGATAAGGGTCCGTTAGGTCCCTGGCCTGGCGTCACCAAGCCCAGCGCAGTGACTGGTTTTCAACACCGGCACTGGGGACTCTGGTGGAGCTCCACCTGACCCCTAGAGAAAGGCAGAGTGGTGGGGAGTGGGGCAAGGCCTGAACAGAGGCTGGACACTGAACTGCAAGGCCTGGGGAGGCCCCTATCTGCTGCGGAGGAACCTGTAGTGTCGCTGCTGGACCCAGTGAGCTGGGGAAACGCGCGTTGAGTGCACGGTTGAAAGTGTGGGAATAAAAGTATGTCTGCTGAGATGTCCCTGTGATTCAGCTATCAATCTACACATTTCAGTTAGAGACATTTAAAACTGTACCTGTTCCAGACACGCTGCATCCCTCGCAGGGCTTATTTTTTAATTAATTCATTTATTATTTTTTTGAGACAGTCACGCTCTATCACCTAGCCTGGAGTGCAATGGCGTGATCCTGGCTCACTGCAGCCTCTCCTCCTGGGTTCGAGTGATTCACCTGTCTCAGCCTCCCAAGTAGTTGGGACTATAAGCATGCACCACCACACCTGGCTAATTTTTGTACTTTTTGTAGGAATGGGGCTTCACCATGTAGGCTAGGCTGGTCTCGAACTCCTGACCTCAGGTGATCTCCATGCCACGGCCTCCCAAAATGCTGGGGTTACAGGCGTGAGCCATCGTGCCCGGCTCAGGGTTGATTTTATCCAAAAGCAAAGACAGTCCAAGCTGGGGTGTGCTGACGCCTCCCTAGTGCCTTCTATTACCTGCCATGTTGGGTGGATGCTTGGAGGCCGATGTCCGTGGTGGGGCTGCTGTGCCACTGTGACGGATGCAAACCTGTCCCACACCAAGGCCTTCTGGGAAACCCATTTGCCGCAGTGGGGCTGCACCCACCCAGGAGGAAGGAACCAAGTAAGACATCTCTGCTCAGGGGAATTGAAGAGTCTTATTTGGACATCCACACAAATACTACATAGGATGTTTGAGTTGAAATATTTTACAGTTCACCAACTATTTTCCTAAAAGTTGTGGTTTATTCATGACGAGCAACTGAGGGGCAAGCAGAGAAGAGATGATTGACCTCATTTTACAGATGAGGACAAACAGCGCTAGACAGGCTGGGTCCAGTAAAAGTGGAACTAAACCCAAGGTGTCTTTTTTTGGACAGCGTCTTGCTCTGTCACCCAGGCTGGAGCACAGTAGTGGATCAGGGCTCACTGCAGCCTCAACCTCCTGACCTCCTGGGTTCAAGCAAACCTCCCATTTCACCCTTCTGAGTAGCTGAGACTACAGGCATGCACCACCTTTATTTGTTTATTTAGTAGACACAAGGTTTTACTATGTTATCCAGGCTGGTCTTGAACTCCTGGGTTCAAGGAATCTGTCCACCTCGGTCTCCCAAAGTGCTGGGATTACAGACATGCAATACAGCTCCTGGTCCCAGGGTGTCAGCTGCTAGCACTGCCTGGGGTTGGGCTGGCCCTGCAAGGGACACAGATGGGTTTAGGATGTACCTACACCTTCAAGCAGCTGTCTCAGGGAAGATCTCACTATACAGATATTGATAAAGACAGGATTCCATCTGTAAACTCGTTTGAGAAGTGGTGGCTTTGGCACAGTGTTTCAGCCATTCCCAGCTGGAGTGGCGTGCACTGTCCCCTGAAAGGCTGGCTCCTTGGGTGGAAACTCACTAGGATCATAGCTCCCTGGGTCTTATTTGCAAGATGCCATCAGCCCTCAGCAGCTAGGATGGACAGATTTAGCAAATAAAAATTAAAAATTCCAGCTGGGGGCGGTGGCTCATGCCTGTAATCCCAGCACTTTGGGAGGCCGAGGTGAGTGAATCAAGAGATCAAGAGATTGAGACCAGCCTGGCCAACACGGTGAAACCCAGTCTCCAGTAAAAATAAAAAAAAATTAGCTGGGCGTGGTAACGGCACCTGTAGTCCAAACTACTCAGGGGGCTGAGGTAGGAGAATTGCTTGAACCCAGGAGGCGGAGGTTTCGGTGAGCTGAGATTGTGCCACAGCAATCCAGCATGGTGATAGAGTGAGACTCCGTCTCAGAAAAAATAAAAATAAAAATGCCCCATTACATTTGAATTTCTGATACATAATGAACATTTTTTCAGTATGTCTCAAATATTGCATGGGACATACTTAAAAAGATTCATCACCAACCTGAAATTCAAATTTAACTCAACATCCTATTATTTACCTGGCAGCCCCGTCAGCAGGTGAAGGCACTTGGAGAAACTTGTTTTCCCACCTACCCAGGGCCCCCACCTAATGGTCCAAATTCCAGGTCTTCCCCAGTAGGACCAGGCAGCAAACCCTTTGTCCCTCAGCCAATGAGGCTGTGTTGGTGAGTATAAAACCTCCAGGTTATTCACACTTCATCAAAGACCGTCTAGAGCCAAGACGGCTGAGCTCAGAGGAGTGAGACAGAGGCTGAGGTTCCAGGCCAAGCTGTCTTGAGTCATGTGGGCTTCAGGGAGCCCAAACCTGCCTCCCAGAGGCGTAGCAATGACCCAGAGGCTTTTGAGTCCTGGATTAACCAGGCTGAAAAGTTTGGACGGGGTGGGGTCACACAGTGCTTAGATTTTATCCTTTTCACTCCTGAAACCACTGGAGAGGCTGTTTTTAAATTCAGAACATCTAGAATGCCAGGGACGTCCCTGGAAGTAGGTTGGGAATCATGGCCCAGGATCCCTCCCCAGACACCGGCACATGTGCACACGGTCCTGCGCAGGCACCCACTCTCCCTCCAGCACTCGGCCAGCAACTGGATGAGGTTGGCTTCTTCTCACAGGAGGCCTTCTTTCCATTTGCAGATTTAATTTAGATTAATGTGAAAAAAGCCGTGGACTGCTTTCCTGCTGGCTGAGTGAACACTGCTTAATTTCAAGGAGAGATAAGTGTGTGTGTATGTAGGGGACATCTTCCTATATCCTCTAAGGGAAGGAGGAAGAGGGTGAGCTCATGGGATGGATTCTGGAGCCCTGGGGACACTGACCCACACCCTGCTGTGCTGGCCAGAATGACGGTTCCTGAGGATGTTGGCAGGCAGGTCCCTGAAGGCTGGGTAGGTGTGGAGAGAGGAGAAAAATGTTCTCTGTAAGGGCCAATGACTCCAGGAAGGCCTCCCGGGTTCAAACGATTCTCCTGCCTCAGCCTCCTGAGTTGCTGGAACTACAGGTGCCTGCTACCACACCCAGCTAATTTTTGTATTTTTAGTAGAGATGGGGTTTCACCATGTTGGCCAGGCTGGTCTCGATCTCTTGTGTCGTAGCAGATGGAGGTAGGGCTGGGCTCAGCTATGGCCTGTTCCAAGCCACAGACTCTTCTGCAGCTTTTGCCTCCACAACCGGGCAGGTACTGGTGGGACGTGGGTCAAAGAGTGTCAGAGGGGACAGAGAAGGCTGCAAGATCAGGGCAGGAGATCTTTGCCCCCCACCCCTGCCGCCCTAGAAGACACAGCATGGGGTGCCCCTGGACCTCTGCAGGCCTCAGGGTCTAGGCAATGAGGGGCAAGGATCCCAGCCTCAACGCCTCCCTAGGCTCCTTAGCACGGATGGCAGGGGCCACAGTCCTTTGTAGTATTATGAAGTGATTCCTGCCCTTCCCTCCCCAAAAAGGGCGAGAATTAAAGTGAAGTAAGGCTTATATCTGTACAGCCATCCCTCCTCAAAACCTCCAGACCGTTTCCTTTTTGATCAGTGTCATTTTGAAATGCTGCTGGGTTTTCACTTCCATCTGGCAACCGTCCCCCTGTCCAGATTCAATTTAGATTAAGGAGAAGAAAGGCAGGCATGTTTGCCCTCCGCTCAATCAGCGGACGGAGTTCAGCTCTCGTCCTCCTCCGGCCCCGCTCCGGGCTGGATGGGGCTGGCAGTGGCGGTCGTCTCCCAGAACGCATGTGGTGGGGCTCTTGGAGGCATTGCACCCCAAGGCGAATCGTTCCTCCGCAGCGTCCTTGCTGTATTCCCACCATCCTCATCTGTTGTTCACAGCCTGCCTGGCTCCTGCTCCAAGCTAGAGGCTTCTCCAGGGAAGGCGTTTCCAGGTCCTTCCCTTCCCCCCCGCCCTCTCCACCACCACTTCCCAAGCTCTGCAGCACCCAGTTCCCCCCTCCGCCCCAGTCCTCTGCTCTCAGGGTTCCCTATAAAAACCTGTGCAGGAAAGTCTTGCTTAAAAAAAAAGTCAGGGCTTCCTCACTCCCTGTCCATACCCTACTGCTTCTCCCACCACCTAGAACTACTGATCATTTTGATCACATTTTCCTCCTCAGTTCTTGCCTGCCCCCCACCCCATATCCTCACCTGGGCTCTGCCGGGGACAGCTGGCTTGCAGAACCGAACTGGACACCTAGTGTGTGTACCCCAGGAGGCCCTCAGTGGTGGTGACGCAGAGTGAGGCCCCAGGCGTGGCCAGCTGTGTCTCCCAGCCCCACCCTTACCAGCTGTGCGACCTCACACGAGCCGCTGGACTCTCCCACTTTCCTTTCTCACCCATCAGATAAGAATCCTGAAGAGGCGGCGCTCTCCGTGCCCCAGCTGCTCCCCACTGCGTGCTAAGGTTCCAGTCACCTGACCCGAGTCACCTCTGGACATCCCCCCATTTCCCCACTGCAGGAGTGGCACAAAGCCCTCCCACACAGCGTCCTGCACTGCACACACCCCACTTGAGTGTGTGCCACAGAGTCAGGCTGTGCACACCCGCAGCCCAGCACAGGGAAGGCCCGAGGTCCTAGGAGGAGTGCAGCAAGGCCTTCCTCTGATCCTGAGGCTTCCCCCTCTGAACAGGATATACAGGAGCTCAACTCCACCTGCACAGACCCACATGACAGATGTTTATGTCCAAAGTGGTTACCTCCATAGAACATTCTCGCTCTATTCCAGTCTGCAGGTGGGAGCTTGGAGGCAGCCCCCAGCATGGCTGGCAAGGGTGGGAGGGTTTCCACCCCAGACTCTGATGCACCACATCGCATGCGGTCAAGACTTCCACCGTTCTAACACTTGAGGATCTCCGTAGATTAATGTCCCTGGCTTGTCCGAAGGGCCTGAAATTATGAATAATCTATTCCTGATGGCACGAGGCTTTGCCTTCCACTCCCAGCCCTGTCCGCGGCTGTGGGAGGCTGGGGAGGGACCCATTAATCACGCCTCTCAGGTTCCTGCCCGCTCCACATTCGCAGAGATGAATGTATTGCTCAGAAACACGGGAGGGAGTGTTACAACATCAATACTAGGGAGGCATTATTTTCATTGTCAGGCTGCTTGACGGTTTTATAATTTTCATAAAATAACTGGGTTTTAGGCTCCAAAGAGCAATTAATAAAGGAGTCCACAGGCACACGATGTTGTGGAAGTGCTCTCAGAAGAGCCGGCTGAGCTCCCGATGGGTGTGAGGGCTCGGCCCTCCCTCACCTGGCTTTCCCCAGATGGAGACAGAGAGAGGACGGGGAGGTGCGCTCATCACTCAGCAACGAGCCCTGTCCTCCCACCCGCAGAAGCAGATCCCCACTCCAGGTGCACCGTGAAATCATCATACCCTCTAAATAGAAGGAAAAACAAACTAGAAGCTTTTAGTCACGTGCCTGAGCCAAGACCTCTCAGACGACGATGGCAGAAATCCAACTCTGGTTTAAATAAAAAGGGACAGTCAGGTAGGGGCAGGGGAAAGTGTCTTGGCTCCAAGAATTCCAAAGACCAGGAGGGCAGATGTCCCTTTAGGCAAGGCTGCGTCCAGGGACTCAAACGAAGTCCTTGGGACGCCCTCTCCAGGCTCAGTGCTCCCATCTCGCCCATGTTCCCATGGCCCCCAGCTGCAGCCCAGGATTCTGTGCCTTGGGAGAGAAGGCTTCCCTGCGCAGGGGTACCCCGAGCCCCTACTCTGCTTTGTCTCCCTTCTAACCTGACGCCCACTTTGTTCGATGTTCGCCTCCCTTGGGCTAGAGCAGGAGATTTTGTTGGATTCGTTGATTTATACCCAGAGTCTTGAACAGAGCCTGGCAGAAAAGGCTCTGAAATATTTGTAGAGTACATCAATGCGCCCCTTGAAGGAAGTCTGTTTTATGTCTTCATCTTCTAGACGGGGAGGTGGCGATCTAGTGAATTCTCTGAGCTCCCTCAGCCACAAGGGGCAGAGCTATGTATGGCTGGACCCCAGATCACATGACATGACTTCAGACCCTTTGGTTATGAACAGTGCTTGTAGACGTGTGGCACACCCGACCTCCAGGAGGCCCTAAATGGGTGAGGGATTGGGAGCAGGGAGGGGCGGGAGATCCTTCCACCGATGGGCAGTTCTGGAGAGTGGGGGTGGGAGGGGGCTCTCCTGGCTCCCTTTCATAGCTGCACTGGAAGGCAAGGGTTGGGGGAAGTGAGAGAAGGAACCTATTGAAGGAGTATCTACAATTATTAGCAAAATCTATTGGCCGGCCAAGGTGGCTCACACTTGTAATCCCAACACTTGAGAGGCGGGAGGATCGCTTGAGCCAAGGCGTTTGAGACCAGCCTGAGCAACACAGCGAGACCCCATCTTTACCAAAAAAAAATGTAAGATTAGGTGGTCATGGTGGCACATGCCCGAAGCCCCGGCTACTCAGGAGGCTGAGGTCAGAGGATCATTAAACCTAGGAGGCTGAAGCTACCGTGAGCTATGATTGCACCACCACACACTAGCCTGAGCAACAGAGTGAGACCCTGTCTCAGAAAAATCGTAATTCATTCATTAAAAAAATCTAATTATTGAATCATTTCATTTTCTGCAAGTCCCGTCTGACCACTGACCTCAGGCCATTAATTCATTTGCCATTTACCTCACTAAGAGAGAGCAGCAGGGGACCTTGTCCCCAGCCCCTCTGCAGCCCACAGGGGGATGCCGAGGGTTAGTGCTGGGCAGAAAGACAGCCCAGAGGTGGCTAAACCCCAAAGCCATGTCACTCTCCACAGCACACTGATTCGTGGGCTCGGGAGCCGGATGACTGAGCCCCAGCCCCACGGCTCACTGACTCCCTGTCCTCAGGCAGGGCATGTGACCTTTCTGAGCCTCAGGCTCCTGTCTGCAGAGTTGCTGCGGAATCCATGGGATAACGTGGACGTTGTCAGCACAATGCTGGGCACAGTGGCCCATCGCAGGTGGTCACTGCGGGTGCTGCTGTTGTGAGAGGACCTACCATAGGTTTCGAGACCAAGCGAGTCGGGAGGCGCACTGAGCACACGTGGATACCGAGGCCCCCGTGAGCTGCTGGAGGAGGGCTGCGGGGCCGCAGAGGTGGCGGGATGAACGCTTAGCGTTCAGCCCTCCCGCACTGCTGCCGTGTGGACACAGAGTAGGTGATGTCGTTATGTGGCTATTAGACACACATCAGAGTGGCTGCTATGAAGCTGTCAGTTCATTATGAAGTGATTGCAGACACCCCGAAAGGAACATCTTTGTGATTTATTCTAATGGCTTAGACATCCTTATGTTCTGCTGATTAAATGCGGGCCTTAGGATGGCAGCTTCCAAGTCCAGGCTTCAGTGAGGAGCCAGGTAGAAGGTCCTGGGGCTTATGAACCAACAGAGGGAGGGGGCAAGAATCTGGCCTCGAGGGCAGCTCTCACACAGCCCTTTGGGGCTCAGAGACGGAGCCATCTTTGAGGGTCTATTATTCCCTCTGTTTGGGCTGTTGAGCAGGTGCCCAGGGTGACATGTGGGGCGGCCAGCCCAGCCCCCAGTCCTGCCAGCAGAACAGTCGTGCACCTGTCCCTGCCTGCTATGCCCCAGGCACCCCAGGAATCCCCCAGGAACCCCCATTCACCCCCAGGAATCCACAGGCAGTCCCAGGAAACCCCAGGCACTCCCAGGAATCCCCAAGCACCGTTCCTCAGACACCCTTCTGTTATAACTTTTCTAGAGCTTCTGAAACAAACAGAAACATATCCTCCCACAGTTCTGGAGGCCAGAAGTCCACATCACTCAAGCTGTCAGCCTGGCTGTGCTCTCTGCAGCCTTAGGAGGATGGCCCTTCCTGGTGTCTCCCAGCTCCTGGCAACCCGGGCAGTTTAACCCTGGCTGGCAGTCATGTCAGCCCCGTCTCAGCTTGCATCTTCACGCGGCGTGCTCCCTGCCTCTCTGTACCTTCCCAAGGCTGTCTCCTCGTAAAGATGCCAGTCAGTGTGGACTGGGAGCCACCCTGCTCCAAGATAACTGCATCTCAGCTCATCATATCACAATCACCCTGTTTCCAACAAAGGTCATAGCTGAGATCCTGAGAGTTGGGATTTCAGCATGTCTTTCTGGGGGAGCACAATTCAACACATAGACCACTCCTACTGGTGTCGTATTTGCCACAGCACAAACATCTCACAGGCCTTGGAGCAACACAGGAAGAGAAAGTGCTCACGTCCGTATCTACTGGTGCCCAGATACACTAATGAAACCATTTCCTACTCAGGGTTGCTCCTCCCTCTCCCCTCTCTGTCCTTGGTTGGGCCCTCCTCTGCAGCATGGAGGGATTCATTGGGGCCAAGAGGTTCAAAATGCCTTTTGTGGTCAGGTGCGGTGGCTCACACCTGTAATCCAAGCACTTTTTGGATTACAGGTGCTTGGATTATTCTGCATCTTACAGCATTCCTACAGCATGATGAAGTGTGAGATACAACTAATCTGGAAAATGAGATAAAGATTAAAAACTGCATCAAGGTAGCAAGCAGCCTGGTCAGGCCACAGCGGCTGGGACCGTTCCTTGCCCCTCCCACATTAACCTGCCTCTCAGTTTCAGCCAATGAGCATCCACCCCCTGCATGTCCCCTCCCTCAAACAATTTCATGTTTTCCCACCGCTTCCCTTAGCCTGGCTCTCCTAGGGCTTGGAGCCCAATCAGCTCCTTGGAGAAGGGTGGTCAGTGAGTACAGAGAGAATCCATTGGATTCAGCCCTGGGGACGAGTATGTGTCTAGGGAGCCCTGCAGGATGTCTCCCATTGCAGTGGGGTCTGTTCGCTACCTCGACTAGGGAATGCACCTGGCAGGTCTCCAACAGCAGGGAGCTGGACCAAGCTTCTGTGATCTGAGCAGTGTTTGCATAGAGCTTCCCAGGAGCTGCTCCCAGCCCATGCCTGAGCCAGGCAGGTTATCCAAGACAGGCCAAGCCCTGGGATTCTGGGAGCAGGAGCCTCTCTGACGGCTGATTTTGGCTGGAGGCTTCCCTGATGGCTTCGGTGGACGTTCCCTAGACCGTACCATGGTCTAGGCAGCTCCCAGCCAAGCCACCGTCCCGCTTCCCTTCACTTAGGGTCAGATTTGCCTCTCCTTTTGATGATTCTCCGTGCTTTTTCCACTTTCTCTTCATTTCCTTCCAACCCTGTTTCCCTCAGTAAAATCCTGACATGCATAATCTTGTGTTGGCATATTCTTCCCCAAGCACACGGAGTAACATGACCTCAGACTAGAAAGTGTCAGAGAAAATTAGTGGTGGGGCGGTGGGGGGAGAGGAGTGGGGGGGGAGGAAGGAGAAGAGACAGAGAGGGAGAGAAAGAGATGAAGAAAGAGAGGGACAGAGAGAGGGAGAGGGGAGGAGGAGAGAAGGAAAGAGGGAGGGGAGAGAGACAGAAAGGAGGAGAGAGAGGTACAGAAAGAGAGAAAGAGAGGGGGGAGAGAGAGAAAGCCAGAGAGGGAGAGAGAGAGAGAGGAGGGAGGAGAAGAGAGGGAGAGAGAGAGGGAAAGACCTAGAGATAAGTGGAGAGGAGAGAGAGAGGGAAAGAGAGGGAGAAGGAAAGA
>PVKP010020314.1:22742-41056 GCA_004027715.1 Plecturocebus donacophilus
GAGAGAAGGGAGGGGGGGCGGAGAGAGAGAGAGGGAAAGTGGGAGAGCCAGCAGGCTGGAGAGAACAGGGAGCTGAGCGTTGAGACCAGCTGAGCTGAGGATGCAGATTGAGCCTGGAGATGCAGACCTGGGGGCTTCAGCATAGGGTACGCCTCGGGGAGGATCTGATCACCACGGAGAATACACGAGGCGGAAGGAAAGAGGCTGGGGTAGAAGTGGAACGCCGGCCATTGCCAGGTTTTGTGGGGCAGCCACAAGCAACGGAAGCTCAGAGGCCGGGGAGGGAGCCGGAGCAGCGCAGTGGGCAGGGGCTCCGGGGGGGGCAGGACCTGGCACGGGGCAGGGCTCCCGCCCAGCTAAGCCGGCAGCATCTCGGTGAGAGGAGCAGGGCGGCTCCTGCTGCGAGAGCGGTGCCAGTGGGCCGGGGTGCACAGAGGCTGCCTGAGCAGGGAGGGAGCCCTTCAGAGGTGCCAGTGGAGCTGAGGGAAGACGCTTTCAAGGTGGGAGCACTGAGCCCACCTAGGAGTCCTGCCAAGGAGCTAGGCAGGAGAGCACTGGAGACTGTGAGGAGCCAGCCTGAGTGAGGAGAGGCGCCGCCTTGGGACAAAACCCAAGCAGAAGAGCTGTACGCCTGGCATTGTAGGGGACGTCGGGGTCGGAGGCAGAAGTTGCAGGGGTCCCCTCTGGGGCCTCTCCTTTATCCCATGCCCTGCATGGATTGGGATGGAGAGGATCTGGAGTGGGAGTGGAGTTGGTTTAGAGAGGGGAAAACTCACCAGGTGAGCCAGTGGCCAGGGAGAGTGGGGGACAGCGCAAGGCACAGAGGTTCCTGGGCAGCTCTGGGACCCAGCGTCAGGTCACCCCTACCCTGTCAGTGGGTCTGGCTGAGGCAGGCGAGGCAGAACGACAAGGGTCTTCACAGGAGAGGATTGACAAAGTGGGCCGTGGCCCCTGGACGATACAGGAAGGCTGCCAGCACAGTGGGGCAGGTGGGGGCCCAGGGGGTGAGCAGGGAGGCTGGAGACTGCAGTCTGTGAACAAAAGATGTGCATGTTTCCTGGGCGCGGTGGCTCACGCCTGTAATCCCAGCACTTTGGGAGGCTGAGGTGGATGGATCACAAGGTCAGGATGTCAGGAGTTCAAGACTAGCCTTTCCAACATGGTGAAATCCCGTCTCTACTAAAAACATAAAAATTAGCCCGGGGTGGTGGCGGGAGCTTGTAGTCCCAGCTACTCAGGAGGCTGAGGCAGGAGAATTGCTTGAACCCTGGAGGCAGAGGTTGCAGTGAGCCGAGATGCGCCACCCACTCCAGCCTGGATGACAGAGCGAGACTCCGTCTCAACAAAGAAACAAAGAAACACACAAAGATGTGTGAGTCCATCCTCTGGGGCATCTAAGTGTCGGCCTGCCAGGGTGGTCATATTCCCGGTGGGCCTGGGCGTCAGGCAGGCAGAGCGATCGCCCTTGGAAAGCCCATCCTAAGACAAGGCTGCCTGGTGGGTCTTTCATTGCCTGGGAGCCCTTTTCTCAGCCCCGACATTGGCTGTGAGTGTCTGATGGAAAAAGCCCTGCTTCCTGGAGAGCCGTATCGGGGCTTTTATGGACTGCTGCTTCAGGTGGAATGTGGAGTAATTATTTTCTTATGACTGTTTGTAGATATAATTGTGTCCTCGCTACTCAGGAACTTATGTTCAGAAAATAATTACTATTGGATTAACTGCATTGACAATCCTTTAATTCCACTCTCAACACTGCTTGTACTTAAGCCGAGCTTCCTGCTTGCCAATCTGATGTGTCTGCTACAATAAGCATTTCAACTCAATTATCGTCTCAGTCACAATCAAATTATCTGTAATATGATGTAATTACTTTTTTTTATTAGGTTAAACCGGGCTGCGAACATCTAGCGTAGCTTTGAGAAGTGATTAAAACAAACCCGCAGGCCTTTCTACGATAGGAGTGTGTTTTTCAAAAGTCCGGTTTGAAACGCAGATCCTCCAGTCAGGGCCTAAAAACGTGTCCCTTGTGCCAAATTCACCTCCTGCAGGAAGCCTTCCCTGCCCTTCATTCACCTGGCTGTGCGTGGTTTGCTCTGACGCCTCCCGGTGGCGCTTGGATCTGAGATTTATGTTTCCCTGTTCTTGAGGCCACTTGACTTTGGAGCTCCCTCCAGCCAATCCCAGGTGGACCTCACTGGGAGATGGGGTATGAGGCTTCCACCCCTAAAGGAATTCATGCTGGAGGAGCCCCTCCAGAGAAAGGCACTGTTAGGGTTGAATTGTGATAGGGTAAAGTTGTAGGGGCGGAAAAACGCCACCTCCGTCCTCTTAGGGTCCCAGCTGGGTCTGAGAATTAAATGGACGTAACCTAGACTAACAGGAGAATAGCGTAAAGCAGGGTTTACGGAGCATGGGAGCCCTCCTGCAGACATGAGGACCCGCAGAAGCAGTTAGAGTCGGTTACTCAGAGACTGGATGGGACAAAGAGCAGAGCTATGTGCAACTGGAGTCCCCGGGGAGGCTTAGTGACTGAGCGATGCTACCAGGTACGCACGGTGTGCTCTCCGTTTGGACTTTCTGCTCTCGAAGATAAGGATGTTACTTTCCCATTTAGGGTAGGGAAGGTGTCTTTCACATGGGAATTTCATCTCAAGGTATGGCATGGAGGTCAATGTGATCGTTTTGCACCTACTGTTTCTCAAGAGTCTAGCTGAAATTGTCAATATGCCAGAAGAGCCCATTTTAACCCCTTCAAAGTCCTAATCCCCAGGACCTCAGAATGTGAACACATTTGGACATAGGACCCTTACTGAGTGAGGTTAAGGGTTAAGTGACAGAGGATAAGCTAAAGCAAGGTCAGGAGGGAGGGCCCTCATCCAACATGACCGATGTCCTTATGAGAAAGGGGAATCTGAGCACAGCTGTGGACAGAGAGAAGACAAGGAAAGACAGAGAGAGGAGACGGCCACCTGGAAGCTGGGGAGAGGCCCGAGAGAGACCCAGTCCAGCCAACATCTTGATCTCAGACTTCCGCCATCCAGAACTGTGAGAAAATTCATTCCTGGCTGGGCACAGTGGCTATCGCCTGGAATCCCAGCACTTTGGGAGGCCAAGGTGGGAAGATCGCTTGCACCCAATAGTTCGAGACCAGCCTGTGCCAAAAAAGCAGGAAAAAAATAATTTTTTACAAATAATTGGAAAAAAAAAAAAAGCCAGGTGCAGGGGTGGTGGCACATGCCTGTAATCCCAATTACTTGGGAGGCTAAGGTAGGAGGTTTGCTGAGTCCAGGAGTCTGTGGCTGCAGTGAGTTGGGATTGTACCACTGCTTTCCTGCCTGGGCAAAAGAGAAGAGACCCTTACTCAAATAAACAAATAAGTAATTCCTGTTACACAGACCTAGGAAATAAATGCAGGTACTTAACTCTAGCACTGGAATCAGGGTGCCTGAGTCTTAATCCCAGCGCAATTATTTATTATGCCTTAGTTTTCTCATTCTGAGAGTCCGACTAATAATCACATCCACCTGGCAGGGTTGAGGTTTCTATGACGAGTTAACATTGTGGCTGGAATATAGTAAACGTTAGATATGTGTTAATTTTTACCTGTATCAGACCTTGTGTTAAGTACTTTACTGAGCAAATCATCACCACGGTTCTACGAAGTGAGGGCTTTTATTTTTCTATGAGGAAACTGAGGCAGAGAGATGCTAAAGAAGGGGTGGAGCGGGGACCTTGGCTCCAAGTCTCTGCTTATAATTGGTGGATTGCCTCATGCCAGCCTATGGGGGCACAAGGTGTGATTATGGGGTGGCTGTTGTCCATTTAAATACAAATACCTCCTTTTTTGTAGTTTGACTTTGTGATTTAATTTTAGTTCACATACACATGAATTCAATCTCATACGAAATGTAAACATAGATGAAGAATTCAAATACAAATCGAGACAAATAGCCTCCTTCAGAAAGGGTCAGCAAAAACACATACAATTTACTCTCTCAATCAAGCGTACTGTGTTCAATGAGTATAGAGTTTCAGTTTTGCAAGATGAAAAAGTTCCAGAGACCTGCCTGGCGTTCACCACTGATATGTTGAGAAGCTTCCTACTGTCTCGGTAAGAAAGCTCCTGAGACTACTGTGTGTGTGACAGTGGGCTGAGATCCAGGGCACAGCAAATGCGGTGGTTCCCACCTTCTCTTTTTTTTTGAGACAGAGTTTCACTCTTGTTGCCCAGGCTGGAGTACAATGGCGTGATCACAGCTCACCCCCGCAACCTCTGCCTCCTGGGTTCAAGCGATTCTCCTGCCTCAGCCTTCTGAGTAGCTGGGATTACAGGCGTGCACCACCACATCTGGCTAATTTTGTATTTTTAGTAGAGATGGGGTTTTTCCACATTGGTCAGGCTGGTCTCGAACTCCCAGCCTCAGGTGATCCACCCGCCTCAGCCTCCCAAAGTGCTGGGATTACACGTGTGAGCCACTACGCCCACCTTCTCTTAAAGGCTGCAACGCCCCACTGGAGTGTTCCGGTTGCCCTAAGCCCTTTTGCCAGCTGCTGGCCACAGCTCTGTCCACCTTTGTGGAGTAGGCCGGGCCGGATGTGGACATCTGGGTCTGAAGCCGAGCCCTGGAACTGCACGCATGTGGCCGGGACAGAGACCACTCTGTGCTGTGTTGCCCACCAGTAGTTTTTTATTTTAGTCTAACAACCAATTTTTATACCGTGCATCCTTTTGTCTTTTTCATTTGCTTCAAGAAAATAAAATATCTCACGAGCAGACTGCCACCCCCTGCGGCAGGGACGCTGCTCTCTGTCCCCACACACTCGGCTTGGAGGGAGTCACACAGTAGGTCCCCCAGAGGGATGTGCCAGTGAGTTTATTCCTCCTGCACTGTCCAATATGGCCAGGTGTATATATGAGTGTTAGGAGTATGTGTGTGTGAATTAGGTGGGTTCAAAGTTAAATGTAAATTATTTAAAATTAATGGCCAGGAGCCAGACCCAGGCTGCCTGGCTCACCTTGTGACCAGTGACTCTCTGCTGGTTCTGCCATTGAAGGAGATGCTTTGGGGAATCAGGAGTGTTCTGGGCTTGGTGGAATGCTTTGAGGTGTCGTTAGTGGCAGTAGTTCCACGGATGCTGGCATCTGTCAAGATCATTGCGCTGTACACTCCTAGCTGGTTATATGGAGATTATATTTCAGAAAGCTGATTTAAAAAGTGAAATACCCCTTCCTGACAAAAAACAAGAAAATATTCTATTTGGAGCCCCAAACTGACCTAGAGCAAGCTATTGTCAGAAGAACAAGACCAGCAGATTCCTAAGTAGGTAGCAGGACTCACCGCACTTAGGAAGCCTTGGAAAGGGGAAGGCAGGATTTCCAGTTCCCTGAGGAGTTAAAGAGAAGTAAGCAGAACGCCAGGCTTTCGTGGGCCAGCGCCTCCCACTCCAGACACTGGCCAAGCCCTTCTCCACCACACAGTGCTGGGCACAGCGGGAGCCCCACAGCGACTAAGACAGGACTCGTGAATAGGTGTGTGTGGGGTGTGGGGTGGGTGTGTGTGTGTGTGTGCATGTGTGTGTGCTAGGTGTATGTGTTAGATGGGTGTGTATGTGCAGGTATATGTGTATATATGTGTGTTAGGAGTGTATGTGTGTGAATTAGGCAGGGTGTGTGTGAATGCACATGTGTATATGTGTGCTAGGTGTGTGTGTGAGTTAGGTGAGTGTATGTGTGTATGTGTATATGTGTGTTAGGAATGTGTGTGAGTTGAGTTAGGTGGGTATGTGTGTGTATGTGTTTAGATGTGTATTGGGGAGTGTGTGTGTTAGATGGGTATATGTGTATATGTATATGTGTGTGTGCTAGGTGCATGTGTGAGATGTAGGTGTGTATGTGTGTGTATGTGTTTATATGTGTGTTAGGGGTGTGTGTGTGTTAGGTGGGTGTATGTGTGTATATATGTGTGCTGGGTGTGCATTAGGTAGGTGTACGTGTATGCATGTGTATGTGTTTATATGTGTGCTGTTGTGCGTGTGTGTTAGGTGGGTGTATGTGTGTATATATGTGTGCTGGGTGTGTGAGTTAGGTAGGTGTATGCATGTATATGTGTTTATATGTGTGTTCGGGTGTGTGTTGGGGTGTGTGTGTGTTAGGTGGGTGTATGTGTGTATATACGGTGTGTTGGGTGTGTGTGAGTTAGGTGGGTGTATGTGTGTGTATGTGTTTATATGTGTGTTAGGGTTGTGTGTGTGTGTTAGGTGGATGTATGTGTGTATATACGTGTGCTGGGTGTGTGTGAGTTAGGTGGGTGTATGTGTGTGTATGTGTTTATATGTGTGTTAGGGGTGTGTGTGTTAGGTGGGTGTATGTGTGTATATACATGTGCTAGGTGTGTGTGAGGTGGGCGTATGTGTGTGAGTACATGTGCACATATGTGTGTCAGGTGTGTGTGTGTAAGGAGAGGGTAGCAGAGAATAATGTTACTTGGGAATCAGAGACGCATTCCACAGGGAAGCCCTGCTGGCCTTCAAGTTAAATAAATCCATCAGCCAGAAAATCACTGATGTTTTCAGGAAGACACACTGCTAATCACCATAATGCCCACGTTTGCGAGGCATTTAGCACCTGTGCTAAGTGCTGGGTAAACTGCAAAGGAATTATCCACATGGCAGCCCTGCCAGGCAGAGGCCATTACCTCGTTTTGTGACTTGGATCCTGGGTTTCTCGAAGAGAGTCCCTCAGCTGGCGTCCGCACGTCCAGGCAGTGGCAAGGCCAGATGTGCGATGCTAGGTTCCTGACCCTCAGCTGCTTCTCAGTCCCATCCCGGGAGCTTAGATTCCGGCTTTGTTCAGTGGCCGCAGGGACGGAGGGCAACTTCCAGTTCCCTCCTTCCAACACCCCTCCTCCTTGCCTGTCGGAATCCTCCACGGTCCTCAACATCTGGGGTGCAGAAAAATCACCTGGGAGCTTCTGAAACAACAATTCCCACCCCTCTCCCCGCCACTCTGATTTGCAGGGATGGTCTCGCGGCCGGGAATCAGCATTTTAGCATGAGCCTTTGGTGATACCGCTGGTCTTTGGAGAACATCACCCTAGAGTTTCCACTGCACCTGGTGCTGCCCTGGTTTTTATCCAAAGGATGCACGGGAATCCCCCTGGCTGCTGTTTGCAGAATAGCCTCAGCCACAATGGAGGAAGCAGAAAGACCCGTCCAGAGGCCACTGCAGCCATCCAGTTGAGGCAGGACAGAGCTACATCGAAGCCGTGGAATTGGTTGGATTGGACAGAAACTTTGCCAGTGATGCTGATAGGCTGCAAATGACATGGAAAGAGACTGAAGCCACGGCTGACTCCAGGTTTTTCTTGGCCACTGGGTGGAGATGGTGGCACTGGCGGGGGCAGTATGAATTAGGGGAGGGGCAGAACACAGTGGTTGGTTTGGGGTGTGTTTTGAGAGACAGTGTGAGGGAGATAGGGAGAAGGCTGACTTTAGGGGAGATGGGTGCTTCACCGGGAAGAGGGGGAACATTTCAGAAACTGACAATCTGTAGGCGAGACTGGCCAAGAAGAAATAGTCAGCAGCCCAAGGAGGGAAGGGATCATAGGAGGAGATGAAGTGAAAGGTTGATGCAGATTTAAAGTCTTGCTGGGCCGTGGAAAGAGCAGAGGTCAGGAGTCCTGGGTGGAGGGCGGAGGGCGGGCAGGGAGGAAAGCTGTGACTCCCAGGGTCTTGAGACCACAAATTCAGCAAAGTCTCCTCAGCTGGCAGCCTGATAAAACATGTGTTAGTTCTCACATTTTGGAATTCCAGTTCTAGCCCAGATCTGATTTAAGAAGCTTTCGAGTAGGTACTGTGGCTCATGCCTGTAATCGCAGCACTTGGAGAGGCCAGGGCGGGAGGAGGATTGCTTGAGGCCAGAAGTTCCAGAACAGCCTGGCCAACATGGCCCCACCTCAACAAAAAATAAAATAAAGTAATTAGCTGGGTATGGTGGCACAAACCTATGGTTCTAGCTTCTGGGGAGGCTGAGGTGGGGGGATCACTTGAGCCTAGGAGTTAGAGGCTACAGTGAGCTATGATCATGCCACCTCACTCCAGCCTGGCCAACAGAGCAAGACCCCATCTTTAAAACTGAAACATGAAACAGGAAACTTTCACTTTCTCGGGGAAGGAGACAAATTTTAAAAAAATAACCAGCAGCAGCTTTCAAAAACAGTTATAAGCAGAATCAGGGACATGATACATCACTTCACTGCAGCCGCATTTGATGGCCTTCCCTCCAAATACTTTACTGAAGAATGTCCTTGATTAAGTTGTGTCATCACCATATAACTTATTCTGGTCCTCTATATGATTTATTCACATGATCATTCAACATTCCACAGTTAAATCCTTCCCCCACTCCACCAATGAGCACCCTTCATTGCAGATGAGTAAAAACTGGACTATCTTGAGCTGACATTCTTATCACCACCTGCAGCATATGTTATACATGAGAATTAGTAAGTATAAGTCCAGAACACATGTAGGGATTGCATCATATGTATTTTTGGAGAATTCTACCTTGAATGTTGAGAAGGAGATTGAGAGAAAGAATTCCCGTCCAAGCCATCGGGGTCATGGAGGCATTTCCACCAATAGTTCTCAGCAAACTGAAAATAAAATCCTAAGCTCCTACCAGCTGAATACCCTTTCTTGGCCTAGGGGACCCCAGAAAAATCTTAAAAACTGAGTTCCTGACCATGACAGGAAAGGAGACCAGACACGCCTCATTATACCCCATCCCTTTTGGAGTGAGACACAACCACTGCCCAGCATTCATGCTAAAGCGGAGATCGTAAGACTGACAGAGGGAGGCTGAGATCGGTGGATCACCTGAGGTCAGAAGCCTGACTAACATGTAAAAACCCCATCTCTACAAAAAAAAAATAAATAAATAAAATTAGTCAGGTGTGGTGTCATACGCCTGCAATCCCAGCTACTAGGAAGGCTGAGGTAGGAGAATCGCTTTAACTTGAGAGGCAGAGGTTTCGGCGAGCCAAGATCGCACCACTGCACTCCAGCCTGGCAACAAGAGCAAGGCTCCATCTCAAATAAATAAATAAATAAATGACAGAACAGGCCCTTTGTGACAATAAGATACCAATTATAAACAGGACTGAAGGCTATGCCAGACAAGAGGTAAGCCATGTACCCTTACAGTTCACTCTGACCCAGTGGTTTGGGTAACAGACTTCCCTAACTTAACGCATTCTTCTCTGCTAACTCCAAGTTTCTAGACAAAGCTCTATTCCTTGAATCAATTACAAATTAAAGACTCTCTAAACCCACTGAAGACCTGTAAGCCCCTGCTTCAAGATATCCCCCTTTGGGGCTGAACCAAAGTATACCTTCCATGTATTAATTTATGTCTTCACTGGCAACTCCCGCCTGCCTAAAACATATACGACTAAACTGTAATCCAACCGTCCTGGGTGTACTCTCTCAGAACCTTTTAAGACTGTGTTTTCTAGGCCATGGTCACTCATACTGGCTGAGACTAAATCTCTAAAAAATACCTTACAGAGTTTGATTTTCCATCGACACCTGCTTTTCCATCAGTGAGCTGGGAGATGCGGGAGCTGCCTTCCTGATCTCTCTTCCAGTCCTGGGTCCTATGCATCTTCCATGGCCTGAGATTCTCTAGATTTGGGGGCCCTGAGGCTGCAGGGATGGACACATGGGCCTGTCTGACGGAGTGGTGGTAGGTGGGGCTCCCCAGCACGTTCAAATCTGTGGCAGATGTGACCCTGCTAAACATTTCCCTTTTCTGCTTCTTTAATTTTTAAACTTTTTATTTATTTTATATTTTAGAGACAGATTTTCACTCTGTTGCTCAGGCTGGAGGGCAGTGGTGCCATCATGACTCACTACAGTCTCCGAATTCCTGGGTTCAGGCAGTCCTTCTGCCTCAGCCTCTGGAGTAGCTTGGTCCACAGGCACTAGAGACAGGGTCTTGCTATGTTGCCCAGGCTGATCTTGAACTTCTGGGCTCAAGTGATTCTCCCTTCTTGGCTTCACAAAATGCTGGGATTACAAATGTAAGCCACTGCACCGGCCACTTTTTCTGATTCTCACGGGCAAGAGCGCGAGAGCTTGGTGCAAACCTCCGCGTTACAGACACCTGCAAGAACTTTCCAGCGACCTGCTGGCTTCCTAGGACTGAGTCCTTTTTCCCTGGACTAGTGGTAGTCTCTGATCCATAGAATGGCAGCTGTTCACGTGGGAAAGCCTGGGGCCAGAACCCAGAAAAGGCCTTTTCCAGGTCCCAGGGTGAGTCTCTAAGAGAGATGGAACAAAACCTTTACCTCTGACTTCTCAGTCAAAGCCATATTCATTTTCCCTGTTTGACATTTTTGATGGAGTCCAACTTTTGAGTTTCCCAGGCCCTGTGTGTAACTGGGTCCAGCTAAAAATAGTGACCCAGTTGCACACAGGGCCCGCGAAACTCACCCTCCGGCCCCGGGTGGCTGCATTATCTCGGCTTCATTCTGCCGGGCGTCATCCACAGACCCATCCCTCTCCAGCTGCCTGTGCAGTGTTGGGGTGATTGAAAACAAAAGGACACAGTGCTGACGCATGCCAGGCCTTATCACAGCATTTGAAAGGATTCCGCATCCAACCTCCAGCCTGGCCATTCATTGTCAGATTATCAGCAGCTTGGAAGACGGTCCTCAAGAGCCTTCATCAGGAGTGGAGAGCGAGGCCTGAGCTGACCGTGAGAGTGAAGGGCCTCCTGCGTGGAGTGGGTGAAGTGGGAGCACAGCGAAAGGGGGGTGCAGTCGTGTGGAAGCAGCCTGGGCCGCAGTCTATTTAGTGAAAGTCGGTGGGCACACAGAGCTAACGCCTGAGCTTTTCTTTTTTTTCCTTTTCTTTTCCATTTTTTTTTTTTTTTTTGAGATGGAGTCTCACTCTGTTGCCAGGCAGCGCAGTGGCACGATCTTGCCTCACTGCAACCTCCGCCTCCTGGGTTCAAGTGATTCTCCTGCCTCAGCCTCTTGAGTAGCTGGAACTATAGGCATGTGCCACCACACCAGGCTAATTTTTTTAATTTTAGTAGAGATGGAGTTTCAGCATGTTGGCCAGGCTGGTCTTGAACTCCTGACCTCAGGTGATCTGCCTGCCTCTGCCTCCCAAAGCGCCAGGATTACAGGCATGAGCCACCGCACCCAGCCTACACCGAGCTTTTCATTCAAGACCTCAAGGTCCCATCAAGGGTTCCGACACTTAATGTACTAGGAATTCTTCTTAAAGATGGCACCCAGCTCTCCCAGCCTGTCTTCCCCAAGCATACCTGAGCAATATCTTCATTGCATTTTAGCCCTGAGGTGGGGAAGGAACCCCGCTCTCAGGAGCCTAATGAGCCTCCCCAAGCATGAAAATAAAGAAAACTCCTGAGTTCCTTGAAGGGAAATTCCAGGCACCCAGGTAGCCCTGAGAAATCAGCAAGAAAGCAATCATACCCTAAAGCCGAGGAAATCAGTCCAGAGATTTTTGGTTTCTCTACAGATACTAAAGATAACATCTCAACATACATTCCTGAGTTGTCTTTCACACTCCCAGACCCCAACACGGACCCCTGTGGGATTCGCTGGCAGGTAGACCTCAGAGAAGGGGGAACTGCAGACAGAACTCTGACCACTCTGTTCTTTGTTCTAAGTTTCTTCCCGAGAGGCTTGGTGGGAGTCAACCCTGTTCCCTAGCCAGTTAACGTGTTTTTCTGCTGACCCCCAATTTTTAAACAAGGATTCTCTTCCTTAACCAATTGCAAATCAGAAAATCTTTGAATCCACCTATGACTTGTAAGCTCTTCCCATAAAGGTTCCCCTGCCCTTTTAGGCCCAAACCAATATGTACCCTTCATGTCTGATTTCTGATTTTGCCTGGGCTTCTGCTCTTCTAAATTTACCCCTACTTTTATTTATTTATTTATTTTCAGTCTTGCTCTGTTTCCCAGGCTGGAGGGCAGTGGCGTGATCTCAGCTCACTGCAACCTCTGCCTCCTCCCAGATTCAAGAGATTCTCCCACCTCAGCCTCCGGAGTAGCTGGGACTACGGGTGTATGCCACCACACCTGACAAATTTTTGTACTTTTAGTAGAGACAGGGTTTTACCATGTTAGACAGGCTGGTCTCGAACTCCTGACCTCAAGTGATCTGTCTGCCTCAGCCTCCCAAATTGCTGGGATTACAGGTGTGAGCCACTGCCGCGGCCTACCCTTACCTTTAAACACCTTCACCTGCAAGCCATCAGGGAGGCCAGGAATTGAGCTGTAGCTTCCCAGTCCTCCCTCCTTGGTGCCCTGCAAATGAACACGTTCTTTTTTATTGCTGTGAAACCTCAGTGTGGCTGTCAGGTTTTACTCAACTAGCAAGTGGACCCCGTTTCGGTTCTGTAACAGCCCCTGTCGGTGCCTAGGGCTTCGTGAGGGTAAGGGCTGCAGAGCCACTCTCTCCTCCTCCCCAGGGCTAACTCAGGGTCTCGTGTCTACACCACATGCTTTGTTCCATCCATCACAGTTGTTTTTCTATCTTAGAGGAGAGGTTGCCTCTCACCTGCCTACTCACATTCCTGGGTGTCCTCCCGAGACCATCCTGCACCTTGCTTAAGGCGTGGGGCTGGGTAGAAGAAAGCTGAAGCATGAACTTCCAAGAGACCCATTTGCCCCCACAATTTGAAGCTGAGGGATTCTCTGACTTTATTCTTTTGGGTGAGGGGAACACGTGTTTAGTCAACATTGTCCTTGTTTAGCCAACATTTGCTTCCAGAAAAGTACATTTCCATGGAGACTTTTGTTCCTAAGCTTGGTCATCTGGAAAAATCTTTCTCCTTTTACACCCGGTAAGCAGAAACAAAAATGTATTTCTGCAGGGAATAAAGAATTTGCCTGGAGGCCGAAGCTCTAGAGGAATTCTGTCCCCATGTTCATTTGCATATCCGAGCTTTTAGCATTCTCCTCCTGTCTCTGGACTGGAAACTTGAGAGAAGTACTGACTCAGTGTTCCCAGCACGGTATTTTATGAAAACCAAACCAAGCTGATCAGTGACTCAGTCACCCAGAACTGTTTCCTCCCTGGAATGCATTCTGGGAGCTATCCTTGAACCAGGAAGACAGGGTGAGGAAGCGGGGAGGGAACCACTGGAGTACAGCCACCTCTGTCACCTGATGGCTGAGAAATTTTTTATTTCTCTGAGGCTTGTCTTTAAAATGCTTGTTTTCTTCCATCCAAGTATTAATCGAGCCATATCCTGTTTAGTTTCTGAGATCAGATGACATCAGGAGCGTTCATGGTGGTATGGCTATAGACACCTTGCTTTCTTAATTGAAGACACTATTTTTGGGAGGGGGGGTCACATTTTAACCTTTCTGAAGTTGCTGCAGTAGTTCTCTTAATAGGCCCCTCCTGCAAGCCCCTTGTGGGAAAGAGACGGCAGGCCTCCCTTTGGCAGAGGAGGGCAGGGAGGGGGCACTGGTGGCTGCCTCCAGCTCTCTGTCTCTGTGAGGATGCCACGCTTCCCCAAGACTGCTGCCCTAGAGTCCCAGCAGTTGGTCACATTCTCTCCCTTGCTTGTGGGTCCTGGCGTGGATGCATCTCCAGAAACTTGGACGTTTCCAGGGCTGGGTGATGTTCTTCATGCTGGCGTTGGATTCCAAGCTAAGATTCCAAGGTAGACTCCTCCCACAGCTACCCCTAACTCCCTGCTCTCCAGGTGCATGGATGTTTATAAAGACCAGTTCCGGAGGCCCTGGACCCAGGTCCCATTCCAGGACCAGTCATCCACATCTTTGAAGCAGAATGCCCCCCTCCCTGTCCCCACTCCTATCCCCGACCATGCACCAAGGATGGCTGGGGCACCTCAAGGATGTATTAGGAGTGAAATGACACGACGTCAGGAATTTGCCTTAAAAATGTATGTGTAGGCCGGGCGCAGTGGCTCACGCCTGTAATCCCAGCACTTTGGGAGGCCGAGGTGGGTGGATCACGAGATCAAGAGATGGAGACCATCCTGGCCAACATGGTGAAACCCCATCTCTACTAAAAAATACAAAAATTAGCTGGGCGCGGTGGCGTGCGCCTGTAGTCCCAGCTACTCGGGAGGTTGAGGCAGGAGAATTGCTTGAACCCGGGAGGCAGAGGTTGCAGTGAGCCGAGATTGCATCACTGCACTCCAGCCTGGTGCCTGGCAACAGAGCAAGACTCTGTCTCAAAAAAAAAAAAAAAAAAAAAAAAAAAAAGTATGCATATGAGGCGGCTGAGAGAAGAATGACAGAAATGTGTAATTGTTAAAAATTAGTTCTCATCATATTATTTTCTCTGCTTTGGGGAGTGTTTGAAAATGTCCCTAATGGAAAGTAAATAAGTAAATAAATAAAACTTAGGAGTAGAGAATTGAATGAAGGATGTGTGTACCCCACTGGCAATGATAAATAGCTCTTGCTTAGAGCAGGGTGGGCTGAAATATCATTTTTCAGGCTACCAAATTCAATTTACTCAATAACCTAACCGTGGACTAATTGCAGGGTGCCAAAACCAGGAGAAGAGCTGGGCCCAGGGAAGCATTGTGCAGGAGACAACTTAGCCCTCTGTGTGTCACCCTCTCAGCTCGGGGTCCCCTTGGAGTGTCCCAGGACAGAGATATAGAAGGCAGCCTGCAGGGGAAGGTCCCCTACTCCATGCCCACCTTCTGCTATTTTAGAGCTCCAGCCCCTGAAGGGGGTGAGGAAGTGATGATGTGGATGCTGATGGCTCCCCTCTTCTGAGCACCTACTGTGTGCAAGCCCCAGGCATGTCAACTACACAGCAGCCCTGCGAGGTGGTCCCTGTCACCGAGGCTTACAGGGGTAGAGTTTGAGGTCTAGAGGGACTGAGAGGTGGTTCCTGGCAGAATGGAAACCCAGTTCTCTCCAGGGACTGCTCTCGCCTGGGGTCCTTCCCAAGGTCACCTAGGTGGCTGTAGGCTGAGCTAGGATGAGAATGGGCTTGGCAGCCACAGCTTTGAGCCTGCCTTGGGAGGGAGGGAAAGAACATGAGGACTCTCCAGTCCCTGGGGTTCCCCTGGCACCATGATTTTCCCCCTGAGAGAACACAAAGGACCTTACCAGCCTCCCTGAGGCCACAGGTGAAGGCTTCTGGTGAAGGCCCCAGCTGTGGCTCCCTCAACCCACCAGTCCCAGGGACACCTGCATCTTCTGCGTGTACCTCCCTGGGGACTGATGTTCAGAAAACCATCTAAGAAGAGACTCTGACAGTTTGAACAAGCGCCAAGAGCACCCTGGCTGTGTGGGCCGTGTCTGACAGCCTCGAGCGAGACTGATAAGCTCTGACATTACAGGGAATTACATCTGACCTGACACCCATTAGGAGATAGTCATAAAAATCTCTGCACCGTCAACAGCCCTCGCATTGTCCTGATCACCCGCCAAGGCTGACGGCTGTTATGATTCAGCAGTTACAGGGCGCTTTATATTTGCAAAGCCCAGACAGGAAAGGTTATTGTGCCTTCTCCTCTGTCTCATTATGCAGTCAGGACTTGCCCTGGGAGAGAGGTCAGCAGGCCTTCAGTGGTAGGGTGCTGGCTTAGAAAGATGCTTAGGGATGGAGCCAGGTCCACCCAAGTTTAAGTTCTGATTCTGACAGTTTGGCGACTCACTTTACCTCTCCAATTCATAAATGGGAAATGACTCTCCACGTGCCAATCATTTTGTTGTGAAGACCAAATGACCTAATTTATGAGCAGTAATGTACGAAAGCCCGTGGATTACTTTCACGTGAGATGCAGGGAAGCTCACATATGGTTTGGATGTTTGTCCTTCCAAATCAATTACATGTTGAAATGTGATCCTCAGTGCTGGAGATGGAGCCTGGTGGGAGATGTCTGGGGCATGGGTGCGGGTCCCAGTGGTAACGAGTTCCTGGGAGTGCTAGTTATGTAAAGGAGCGTGGCACCTCCTCCTCCCTCTCTGGCTCCCTCCTGACCACATGACACTTCAGCGCTCCCTTTGCCTTCTGCTATGAGTAGAAGCTTCCCGAGGCCTCCCCAGAAGCTAAGCAGATGCTGGCGCCATGCTTGTACAGCCCGCAGAACCAAGAGTCAAACAAACCTCTTTTCTTGTAAATTACCCAGTTTCAGGTATCCCTTTGTAGTAACACAAAACAGACTAATACATGCTCTTTATCAAAATGAACTAATAAACACATGTGTCGGGTCCTTGGGAGTATACAGCGCAGCGGGAGAAACAAGACATAAACGTGTGACAGTTTCTATTAATTGCAAGGAATTTATATTTCAAGGTAGAATAAACCATCGACTCGGGGGTAATGGGCCTCGTGAGCTGAGACTTAAATTACGTAGAAGCAAATGATATAATTAGTGTGGCCGTATAATTTATCATTCAAACCGAGACACGGTTAAGAGTGCAAGGTAGTGTTCTGCGTCAATACCAGGGCAACAGATGAAAGCGGGGACTGACCCGGGCCTGCTAAGGACGGCACACGCCCCCTCATTGGTGGTGTAGATGTGTGCATGTTTAACCTGTCCCTTGGAGTATCTCCAGGCAGGCACATGCCTTTTCTTGCATGATCTAGGCCTCTACGAGCAGTGGTGTCCATGGAGAAGCCTGCGCATGTGTTAGAATTTCCGTCTGTTTCCTGGGAATTGCTCCTGCACTCCCCGGCTCCCCATCTTCCTTGGCAGACAGTCCAAATTCCTGATCACAGCCCGCAAGGCCTTGCAATGGCCAGGCTGCCACCCTCCCTGACTCAATGCTGCTTCTCTCCTCTCCTGCTAGGGTGCTCCGTCTCCATCCATGTGCCTCGCTCTTCCTCCTGCCTGGATGCTTGTCCTCAGGCTTTCACACGGTGTCCTAGCTCTGTGGTTTGCCTCTCAGCTTCATGTCCCTCCTTGCAAAGGGACATGTCCTGACCATCAACTGCCTGCCACCTTCAACAACCTCCCCAGCCTCCGCCTTACTTGCGTCACTGTCTCCAAAACATTCAGCACAAACTATATTCTTTTTTGTTTTTCAGAGTCTTGGTCTCCCACTCTCCACTAGCCTGCGCCCAGGACAGAAGCATGCCGTCCAGGTCTTGCTTCCTGAAACATCTCCGTGCCTAAAACGGGCCTGGCTGCTCACACAGACTTGACGAGTGAGTGGTCCAGAGGCCTCCAGGGAGCCTTTAGACGGAAGCACGGGGATTGCGTTCTGGAGAGCGATCATCCCTCACCTTGGTGAGCCGGGGATACAGACTAGGAAATAAAGGAGGGGAACTGCAAGGCAGAGCTGAGAGCAGTGGAAGGGGCTTCAGGAAAAGGGGAGGATCAGGAACCAGGCACTCTTGTCCCAACTTTGCCACTGTCTTCTCAGTGACCTTGGGCAAAATGCCTTCCCTCTTTGGGTCATAGTCTCACCGTCTGTTAGTCTAGAAATTTTCTGCCAAGGGCAAGATTATAAATGTTGTGGTCTTTGTGGCCACACATTCTCAATCACAAGTGTTCAGCTCTGCTGTTGCAGCTGAAAACGGCTATAAACAGCACAGGAACAAATGGGTGTGGCTGCATTCCAACCACAGTTTACACATACAGAGAGGCTACAGGTCACATTTAGCCCATGGGTCTCAGCTGCCAAACCCTGACCTAGAACAGCAATTTCCAAACTGTCTTCTTCCAAAAGAGGGTCAAACGAATGTGGGAAACGTTGCGTTTGAGGTAGCTCCTGTAAGGCCGATAGCCTCGCTGGGAGCTGAATGAGCAGCACCCACCCCCTCCGCACCTGATAACACTATTATCAGCAGGCCGACATCTGTGTTGTCAGGCCGGACATCCCACTTAGCACCTGCCTCCTCCATGTGGGCTCCCCACACCCACTGCTACATTCCAACCCCAGCCCCATACTCAACAGTAAATCATGTTCTCAGCCCTGCCAAAATTCAAAAATTCCCCCAAGGGCCTAACCAATGGCAGCTCGCCAAGTCCGGGTCCAGTCTCTCTATGGCCAATACAATTGCCCACGCTTTGTTTCCCCTCTAATCAATCTATTGCCTTCACCTGCCCACCTGTTGATGGCCCCACTGGGCTACCAATGGCGGCTTGCCAAGTCCAGGTCCAGTCTCTCTATGACCAATACAATTGCCTATGCTTTGTTTCCCCACTGACCAATCTATCGCCCTCACTCCCTATAAAACCCCATGCCCAAAAACGGCCGGGCGCGACTTCTCTGGCCCCTCTTCCTCGGACCATAGAACCTCGCCCGGGAGCTGAATAAACTGGAATTT
>PVKP010020315.1:0-40950 GCA_004027715.1 Plecturocebus donacophilus
AATAAAAAAAAAAAAACCTTAAGAGAAAAAAACAAAACAAAACAAAACAAAACAAAAAAGACATTTATTCATTTTTAAATTCTTCTTAAAAGATAAATAACTATGCAAAGCAAAAATAACAACAATATATTAGGAGGTTTATAGTATATGTAAAAGTAAAATGTGTGAAAACAGCACAAAGGATGAGAGAGACAAAATCAAAGTGTGTTGTTGTATGGTTCTTACACCACATGTGAAGTGGTATGATATTATTTTAAGGTAGGATATGATAAGCACAACCTGGTGCAACCACTGAAAACAAAGACGTATTGCTAATAAGCCAATCGTGGAGATAAAATTAAATCATAATTCAATTACTCCAAAAGAAGGCAAGAAAAGAAGAAAAAAAGGACTAGAGAGCAAATAGAACAAATAGAATACAATAGCAAAATGGTAGATTTAAACCTGAACATTACCATGATTACATTAGATGAAAATTATCTAAACATCCAAATTAAAAGCCATAAATTGTGAGACTGAATAAAAAGTGAACTATATGCTGTCCATAGAGACTCACATTAAATATAAATATACAGATAGTTTACAAGTAAAAAGATGAATTCCAGTTTTGGTCAAGATAAAGTAAGCTCATCTGGGCACAGTGGCTCATGTCTGTAATCCCTGCACTTTGGGAGGCCAAGACAGGTGGATCACTTGAGGCCAGGAGTTCGAGACCAGCCTGGTCAGCATGGTGAAACCCATCTCTACTAAAAATACAAAAAATTAGCCAGGCATGATGGCAGGTGCTTGTAATCCCAGCTACAAGGGAGGCTGAGGCAGGAGAATTGCTTGAATCCAGGAGGCTGAGGTTGCAGTAAGCCGAGATTGCACCACTGTACTCCAGGCCTGGGTGACAGAGTGAGACACTGTCTCAAAAAAAATAAAAATTAAAAAAAAAGGATGGAGTAAGATCTCTACAACCTCTCTTTCCTCTTGATACAACTAAAATTGCTGAAAAACATACAAAAATCAATTAAATGAAGACACTGAAAAGTAACCAAAAACAGGTAGATTCTGAAGGGGAGTTAAAACTTTAGAGAAGAGACTGTGTGTGGTGGCTCATGCCTGTATCCCAGTACTTTGGGAGGCCAAGGTGAGTGGATCACATAAGACCAGAACAGACTGGCCAACATGGCAAAACTTCATCTCTACTGAAAATACAAAAATTAGCCAAGCATGATGGTGCATGTCTGTAATCCCAGCTACTCAGGAAACTGAGACAGGAGAATTGCTTGAACCTGGGAGCTGGAGGTTGCAGTGAGCCAAGATCACACCACTGCACTCCAACTTGGGTGACAGAACGAGACTCTGTCTCAAAAAACAGAAATGCAAACAAACAAAACAAAACAAAACAAAACAAAACAAAACAAAAACACTTAGGAAGCCTGCATTAAAGTGAGTGTCCCATTTTTTTTTCTCTTATAGATTTTCCTGAGGGTGGATTCCAGTTGCAGAGCTGCATGGCACAGCAGTGCCATGATTGGTGACAATTCTAATAGAAACCCTGTATTACTAGCCAGAATAACCAAGAAAATGGGTTCCTGTGAGCAAAGAGTGTGTGGGGCAATCCCATTTTGTTTTTGTTTTCTGTTTTTTCCAGAAGCTTTGCCCTAAAGCCCTAGTCATGGAATTGTTTGGCTGTTAATGGCTGTATAAAGCAGCTAAAATTCCAAGAATACCCTGTCTTTTTGACTAGGGAAACTGGGAAAGAAGTAACCACAGTCTCAAGAGTGGGCTCATGAATAAAATTCTGGAGAGGAGAGAGCTAGAGAATGGGATCTTCTAATTCTGTGTATGAATCCACATAAGTCTTATGCTCAGCCTTAAGTTGTACATGCACAGAACAGACCCAAAGGATTACACCAAAAGCCTGGAGAAAGAAAGTAAGATTGAAACTACCAATATTGCAAAAGAAAGCAGAAAATGGGAAAGAGAGGAACAAAGACTAGAGGGAACAATCAGAAAACAAACAAATAATGGAACAAATAGTACTTGTCTTTTTGTGACTAGTTTCTTTTACTTAGCCTAATATCTTCAAAGTCCATCCATGTTGTAGCATGTGACAGGAGTCACAGTCTTTCCTTTTAAGGCTAAATAATATTCCATTGTGTGTATGTGTATCCATATATCATTGTTATACCAGTAAATATATATACCATTTTGTATGTGTATATATATGCATACAAAATATTCCATTGTGTGTGTGTATATATATATATACACACACACACATACATATATATACACACACACACACACACCATTTTGTTTACTCATTCATCTGTCTATGAACACTTGGGCTGTTTTCACCTCTTGACTATTGTAAATAATGCTGGTATGAACATAGGTGTGCAAATATCCCTTCAAGTCCTTGCCTTCAATTATTTTGGATGTATACTCAGAAATGGGATTGATGGATCATAGGGTAGCTCTATTTTTAAATTTTTGTGGAATCCTGTTTCCATAGTTGTTGCACCATTTTAGAATCCTACCAACAATGTAGAAGGGTTCCAATTCCTCCACATCCTTACCACACATACTATTCTCTGTGTTTCTTAAAAAATAGTAATCACCCTAATGGGTGTGACAAAGTTTTTTAAGAGTTGAAATTATAAAAAGCATGTTCTTTAACACAATGAAATTAAACTAGAAATCAGTAACATAAAATAGGCTGAAATTTCCAGATACTTGAAAATTAAACAATATATGTATCAATAACTCATGAATCAAAGAATAATTTTCAAGAGAAATTATAAAATATTTTGAACGGAATAAAAATGAAAGTTCAACATATCAAAATTTCTTGGATGCAGTTAAAGCAGTACTGACAGAAAAAAATTATAGCATCAAATGCTTATATTAGAATAGAAAGACTAAAACAAGTCATCTAACCTCTCAACTGAAAACAATAAAGAGCAAATTAAACACAGAGCTAGGAGAAAAGAAATAAATAAAACCAGAAATCAATAAAAAATTGTTTCTGTTTTTTTTTTGCCTGTTTTTAATCAAATCACAAGCTGATCCAATTAAAACATCAATAAACTTGATAAATCTATAGCCAGACTGACCAAGAAAAAAGAAAAAGAAAACACAAATTATCACTATCAGGAACAGAAGAGAGAACATCATTCTTGACCCCACAGAAATGTTAAAAGATAACAAGAGAATACTACAAATAACATTGTTCCCATATATTTGGCAACTTAGACAAAATGGACAAATTTCTCTAGAGACACAAACTATCAAAGCTCACTGAAGAAAAAAATAGATAATGAATAGTCTCATATCTATTTTTAAAATAAATTTTTTTTTGTTAAAACCCTTCCAACAACAACAAAAGCCCTCTAACCCCATATGACTTCACTGGCAAATTATATCAAACATTTAAGGAAGAAATAGTACTAATTTTCCACAAACTTTCAGGAAATACAACAGAAGAAAAAACTTCCCAACTCATCTTATATGAAGTGATCATTACCTTGATTAAAAAAAAAAAAAACAAGCAAAAATATTACGAGAAAAAAATTTCAGGCCAATATCTCTCATTAATATGTAAAAATCTTCAATAAAATATTAAAAAATTAATCAATGTAATAGATTACCATGTCAACAGAATAAAGACAGAAAGCCAGATGGTCATCTCAAAAGGCACAAAAAATATATAGGCGAAATTCAACATCTAATCTTTATTAAAAAAATAAACTTTCAATAAATTAGGAATGGGAGGAAACTGCCTCAATCTGATAAAGAGCACCTATGAAAAATCTACAGCTAACAGGATACTTAATGGTGAAAGATTTAATGTTTTTCCCCTAAGGTTAAGAACAGAACAAGCATGTTCACTCTCACCACCACTATTCAACAGCTGTAGCAGTGCTTAGGGGACATTTATAGTATTAAATGCTTATGTTAGAAAAGAGAATAAAGGCAGCCAGGCGTGGTGGCTCAAACCTGTAATCTAGCACTTTGGGAGGCTGAGGTGGGTGGATTGTCTGAGATCAGGAGTTTGAGATTAGCCTGGCCAACCTGGTGAAACCCCATCTCTACTAAAAATACAAAAATTAGCCGGGTGTGGTGCCATGAGCCTGTAATCCCAGCTACTTGGGAGGCTGAGGCAGAACTGCTTGAACCGGGGAAGTGGAGGTTGTAGTGAGCCGAGATCACGCTATACCCCAGCCTGGGTGATAGAACGAGACTCCTTCTCAAAAAAAAAAAAAAAAAAAAGAAAGAAAGAAAGAAAGAAAGAAAAGAGCCTTCAATTAAATAACCTACTCATTCGGCTTAATAGAAATGGAAAATAATAGCAAATTAAGCTCAAAATAAGCAAGATGGAACAGTTTTTGTTTTAAATTGAGAAGTGTCAATGAAGCCAACAGCTGATTCTTTGAAAAGATCAAGGTAATTGAAAAGCATTAAACCACACGGATCAAGAAAAAAAGATGAGAAAGTGAGGCTAATATAACATCCTACAGACATTAAAAAGACAACAATGGGATACTATGAAAAACTCTCTATATGAAAATACCCAATGAAACAGTTCAATTCCTTAAAAGATACAAAATAATTCAAGAAGAAATAAATAACCTGAACAGTTCTATATCTACTAAATAAGTTGAATGTATAAACTTTCCAACAAAGAAAATTTCAGGTTGACATGGTTTCACTGAAGAATTCTATCAAATATTTTAAAAATAACTAATGAATAATAAAATTCACCAATTTTAAGTGAACAATTTGATGATGTCTGACATATGTGAGTATCTTCCCAGGATAACAACAGAAAATTAGTGTCTGGGAATTAGTATTTGTTCAGCAGCACTATCTTTCACAAAGCAATGAAGATAATAAGCTAGGTGTAATACATATTTTTCATTATGGTCACAAAATGTAGATTCTTTTATTTAGTAAAGCGCGACACTGAACAATTTTCCTTTGTCAAATCAAACACATGCATTTTGAGCATCTATTGTGTACAAAAGGCTGAACCAAGGTCCTTGCCCCCAAGGAACTAACAGTTTCATTGTGAAAGTAAAACTTGTAGAGTCAAGTGAGGCCTCAGAGAGGTAGGATTTGAAGGTCTGAAGATTAGATAGAATTTAATATGCAAGAACATTATACTTCTACTTCCATTCACATCTTAGCTGTCATTCACAGTAGTAAGACAACATGCTTACTATCCCCAGATTTCAGGAGCTCATATGGTAAATGACATTGCTTGTGTATATAATGCCCTTACCTCCTTACCCTTCTTTTCCACCAAGTCATGGCCCTTAGTGCTTTGAGAAGCCTCGTCAAGGTTCAACTCCTCCAGGATAGATTCCCTGATTGATTAATACATTTGTTCATTCAGAAATATTGAGCATCTAATACATTGAGTATACACTGTATACACTGTGGATACAGCAGTGAACAATACAAAATCCCCATCCTCAAAGACCCTCGCATTCAAAGGGAAGGACACAGAATAAACAAATAAATAGACTGGTGTGGTGGCTCAGATCTGTAATCCCAGCACTTTGGGAGGCTGAGGCAGGAGAATCATTTGAGGCCCCGGGCTCAAGACTGGCTTAGGCAACATAGTGAGACAACATCTACACAAAAATAATTTAAAAATTAAAAAACAAATGAACAAATAAATGGAAAGAATATAAAGTAGTGATAAATGATATAAAGAAAAAGCAGGATAAAATGTCAAACAGGGATGGTGGGCAGGAGTGTTTCATATACTATAAAGGGCAGTTTAGGGAAGATGCTTATGATTTAAGGAGAGACCCAAAAGAAGTGAGGAAGCAAACCATATGGTACATATCTGTGGAGAGGGGGAGGAAACATTCTAGACAGAGGCATCAGAAAGTGCAAAGACCCCAAGTCTAGAGAATGCATGACTTGTCTGACTGCTAAGAGTAGGGGGTGGAGTAGTAGAAAATGTGGTCAGAGAGGTGGCTTTGTTTAGAACATATTGGATTGTTGATTTTATTTTCAGTAAGATGAGAAGTCAATGAGAGCACAGAGGGACATGATTTGACTTATGTTTTCAAAGGTTAATTCTGGATCCTGTGTAATTAGAATAAAATAGGGGGCAAGAGTGAAAGCAGAGAGATAAGTTAGGAGGTTATTGATAGAATATAGCTCAGAGATTGATGGTGGTATATATCAGGGTGCCAGTAGTGGAGAGGATGAGAAATGACATGTATATATGTAGAATGTTAAGTTGATAGAATGGCTAAGGCATTGGCTATGGCATGCAAAGGAAAGAGAAGGAAAAGTAGGGTATAATTCCTGGAGCAATGTCTTCTGGTGGGAAAGAAAAGATGAAATTTAGTACATAGGTGGAGAGGTTGGCTTTAGATTAAAAGCATGGACAGTTCATCTATAGCAACAGGAGATGGAGAAAAGAGGCACAGATACAGGTAGGTGAATAGGTATGGGAGAAAGAACTTTTGAAGGTTCATTACTCACTGCTTTTTTTCTCAGTGGAAAAGAAACATGGAGCTAAGAGTGAAAAGCAGAGATGTGACAGAAACTTAGGAAGAAAGGCCATGATACAGTTATCCAAAGATACTCACTCAGATTCAGTTACTCACTTCACCAAATCCTAAGAATCTCTGCATCTATTTGCACCCAACCAGATTCATTTTATTTGGTTTGTATATGTTCTGAGATACACTGTATTTGACCTGGCTCCCTCATTAAACCCTCACCCTACCTGCATTGGAGGTACACTCTATATATGCAGTTTACTAAGAAAAGAATAATAGATACAAACCATTCATTATTTATGGGGGAAACCTCTACACCAAAGGGTAGAGATGTATTCTAGTATCTCTATCATTCCTCTTGAACCTGGGTTCTTCTCTGTATCCCCACTACCACTGCACTAGCTTGTATTTGACTTGAACTTACACCAGCCTCTCAACTCTTCTGTCTGCCTTTCCTCTCACCCCTCTCCAGTTCATTCCCATCATCAAATAATTGCCAATAAATAGTTTGTACAACTCTCCTGCTTAAAATCCTTCATTATCACCCATCTTCCTGCCAGCTTTTCCAGTTGAATCTGCTACTCTATCCTTTTCTCTTACCCCACATCCTTCACCCTAGCCATGCCAAATTATATTTGATCCCTGAATACATCAAATTCTTCAATTCTCTGTGTCCTTGTATATATTGTTTCCTCTACCCAAAATGCACACCTATCCTTTCTCTACATGATGTTTTACTAATCATTAGAGACTGAGCTCAAATGTCACCTTCTGGGTGGTACCATAGGCAGAAGTAACCACTCTTCTGTGTTCGTATGGTTCCCTTACTACATTCACCTTACCATATCAAAAATGTTTAAGTGTCTAAGTTCCCCATTAGCTATTACTCATTTTTTTTTTAGACAGAGCTTCACTCTGTCGCCCAGGCTGGAGTGCAGTGGTGGTGTGATGTTGGCTCACTGCAACTTCCTCCTCCTGGGTTCAAGTGATTCTCCTACCTCAGCATCCCAAGTAGCTGGGACTACAGGCATGTACCACCATGCCCAGCTAATTTTTATGTTGGCCAGGCTGGTCTTGAACTTCTGACCTCAGGTGATCCACCCACCTTGGCCTCCTAAAGTGCTGAGATTATAGGCATAAGCCACCATGCCTAGCCTATTACTCATTTTTTATCACAATAATTTAGCACAGGGCCTGGCACATAGTACATCAAAAAATGTTTATTAAATGACTTGACAATAGAAGAGAAGGGTTAGAAACAGCAACAGGCCAAAAATTTAAGTTGACAAAAGCACAAAACAAAAATTCTTTAACATACCCAAACAAGATCTATTTCTATTAATGCTTTGGGGGGGGCAGGGAAAAAAAAACCAGAAAATCTCAGCAGTCTTAAAGAAGCAGATTCAAATTTAGGCAAGGACGGTGAAATGAGGCCTGAAAGGAGAAGGTATAGTACAGCAAATGTCCCTCCCTTTTCACCAAGTATACATACAACAAATGGAATAAAAACTCTGAACAATTATTAGGGAAGATGTTGACTCTATAATACAAATAGTCATGTGCCACTTAATGACAGGAAAACATTTTGAGAAATGCATCATTAGGCAATTTCATCCTTGTGCAAACATCATAGAGTATACTACACCAACCTAGATGGGTATAGCCTCCTATACACCTAGGCTATATGGCATGATCTATTGCTTCTAGGTTGCTAACCCGTGCAGCATGTTACTGTACTGAATACTGTAGGCAATTGTAACATAATGGTAAGTATTTGTGTATCTAAACATAGAAAAGGTATAATAAAAATATGGCATTATAATCTTATGGGAACATCATCATTGACCAAAATGTTATGCAGCAAATGACTTAACAACATCTATAAATTTCTGCTTAGAATAATAAGTCCCAAATTACTGTATATTATACAGAATAAAAAACAAATACTATCATGTGTAGGACAAAGCACTCCCACACATATTTGACTTAATTCCCAGAATAACCCTGTAAGGTAAGTAATATTTTTCTCCTTTGCAGATGAGAAAACTGAGGCTCAGAGAATCACTAATCCAAGATCACATACTCACTAAAAGATTAACGGGTAGAGCTGGGATTCTAAACCAGGTCTGTTTAGAACTCTAATTGTTCTCTCCACTATACAGGCTGAGTTAATATTTACCCAACTTCCCAAAAAATACACTAAAGTGAAACCAATATATTGTTGACATTTTCTTCTTCTTTTTTCTCTTGGTCCTTCAGTCTGAATGCTTTCTACTGACCTATCTTCCAGTTGACCAATCCTCTCTTGAACTGTATCTACTCTGCTATAAGCTCATCTATCAAGTTCTTATTTTTAGTTATTATAATTTTCAATTCCAGAATTTGCTTGTTTTTATATTGCTATAGACTGAATGTGTCCCTCATAATTCATATGTTGAAAATCTAACCCCCAATGCAATGGTATTAGGAAGTTAGGGCCTTTGGAAGGTGACTAGGTCATGAGGGCAGAGCCCTCATAAATGGGATTAGTTCCCTTATACAGAGACCCCAGAGATTTCCATTCTCCCTTCTGCCATGTGAGAACACAGCAGGAGAATAGCCATCTATGAACAAGAAATTATGCCTTTGATATAAATAGGAGGCAGGTAAATACTGGGTAGAAGAGGGCAGTTCCCTGGCAAAAGGCCCCATCCTCAAGCCTGGAAACCTGCAGCCCTAAATGGAAATAGGTATTCCTGTTTTCATGCCCAAATGTTGCCTTTTGGACCTCCACATCCCCCTATCCTGTACCCAGATAAATCCCAAACCTCAGGCTCCACGAGCAGATGAGCAGACAAGCAGCAGAGTAGCAAAGCAGCAGAGTAGCAGAGCAGCAGAGCGTGGCAGAGAAGGAGAGAAGAGAAGAAGCGTCTGAATGTCACTGAGAGGAGTTCACTGGGGATAGCCAAACTCCAGGGGAAGACCATCTTCTAACTTCACCTCCTTTCCAGCTCCCCTTCCATCCCACTGACAGCCACTCCACCGCTCAATAAAATACCCACATTCACCATTCATCAAGTCTGTGTAGCCTGATTCTTTTTGGACACCAGAAGAAAGCCCAGCTACCAAGAGGACAGGGTGTAAAACGCTGCCATCCTGACTCTCCACTGAACTGGTTTAACATGTAGCAGTCTGTGAATGGCAACTGCTAAAAGAGCGTTAATTGTAACACACCCATGGAAGCTACCATGGGGCCAGAGCCCAAAAGCACTCGCCCCAGCTCCTGTACCTGCCTGTCTGCATGCTCCTGCTCCTGTAAGGGGTTTGAACGCCATCACAAGTCCTGCAAGGGGGTCAAGGAACTCTTCCGTTTCACCTTAACCAGACTCCAAATCTTCTAGAACCTCGATCTTAAACTTTCCAGCCTCCAGAACTGTGAAACAATAAAGTTCCATTGCTTAAGCCACCCAATCTATGGTACTTTGTTACAACAGCCTTAGCAAACTAATATATCTGGTAAGCCAAGTATTTTTTTATTGAATGCCAGACATCATAAATTAAAAGTTAGAAAAGCTCTGGATGATATTATATTCCTCCAAAGATTTACTTTTGCTTTTGGCAGGTGGTGAAGGACAGATCACATTATTCCTGCTAAGGTTGAGCTGATTCAAAGCTACACTTCAGTCTTTGTGAAAAATGGTATTTTCTAGTTTATCCTTACTCCTAGAGTTTAACCCTTTGGGAATCCAAACTGAAAACCTGGAATAATTACCAGGGTCCCTCCTCTTTGGCAGGCTCTGAACTCTAATTTCTGTCTCTTTAGCATTGTGAAATTGATCAACATTCTGTTTAACTACTAAGTATTGTATTTGCTACTCTCTACTTAACTTCTCAACTTTTTTGCCTTGTACCACTTATAAATCAGCCAATTCCTCAAAGGAAAGAAATCGTGTAAAATATTGAACTAAACTCACTGTACTTTCCTTTTCTCTGGCATCTTAGACACTCAAGTTCTGACTATCAGGATATATCTGAACTTTACTTTTTATCTCTTCAACCCTGTGAGACTGCTGAAACCCTGCTCATCTTATCTGTCTCTTAGTTACCACTTTCAATTTGGCTTCTCAGCCTCGTTACCCATATCACTTACACTGGCAAATGCCTTGAAAGGAAATCTAGCACAGAATATTGGGCTCACCTTAATACATCTCCTTTCTCTCTAGGATTTTGACCTTGTCACTTTGGTAACACTGTGATGCTTTTAAACAGATCTTTTGTAATTTTATCCAGTTTTTCTATTTTTTTTCTTGAGGGATTGTTGGTCTGATATCACTTAGTTGGTCAAAACCAGAAGCAGAAGTTCCCGTAGCCATGGTTTCTAATGCCATTGACATGCCTGTCCTTGGTTCGTTCGTTCGTTCATTCGTTCATTCATTCATTCATTTCAACATGTATTGAGCACATGTTATGTGTCAATAACTCTTCAAACTTTGGGAACACAAACAGTTCCTGTCTGTAAGAAACTTACAGTGAAATGGACGGGGGTAGGACCACAAACATAAATGACAAAAAATACATTGCTTGAGTATTTAAAACTAAAGGTGTGACTAGAGGTGTGTAGAGGATGCTATAAGGGAAAATGAAAATGGAACTAACTTTGTTTAGCAAAAGTGTCAAAAAATGCTTACAGAATAGAAGATGAGTCAAGAATATGCCAGATGAATACGGGGTTAGAGAAAGAAAAATGCACTAGGAGAAGATAACATGTGCACAAAGGTATGGCAGCGGGCATGGGAAATTACTATTACTTTGGTACTGTTGGAGCTAGATGAGTGATAGGGTGTGGCACGACATAAAGGAGGAAATACAGGCAGAGTTCTAATTATTAAGTGTTTTGTCTCTGTCTAAAAGTTTTTGTTAAGGTAGTTAATAAATAATCTCATTCCCAGAGGTAGAAATCCACCACACGTTCAGTCAGATCTGTGGATAATTTAACAATATAAATTTAAGACTTCTCCAGTCAATGGCATGTAAACTGAAAGGCAGCATTATAATGCATACAAATATTACTAAGCACTGAAGTCAAGTATTTGAGTTATCCAACCAGTATAGAAGAGAAATAAACTTCAATTTTGTGGCCAAGAACTGAAATGTTGAGCATCCAAGTCTTATTTCCTAAGCCTATAAGCTCAGTTATTTATTAGAAAGTTCAACAAGCAGCAAGAGTTTTAATTTTTCACAGAAGTAATTTGTTCACATTTTTCCTCAATGACACTGCCACCAAAGAGCAGTATATTAAATGCCTAGTTACTTGTGTGACTGAATACTTAGTAAATCTGATAGGATTTCTCACCTTTGTGGATTTCAAAATCTAAGACACCAGACAACACAGATAACTATCCCACAAAGATACCTAAAATAGGAGTATAAAACACTGAACATCCACATAAACTGACAGGGGGAAGTGTCTACATGATCTGTGCCTCAGGGAATTGTCACTTCTATGACACTCAGGTCAACAGAGTTTAATGAAGGAGGTGAAATTTCTAGCATTCTCAAGCTGACAGCAAAGAAAAAGTTTGGCAGACAAAGGAGAGGGCATTCCAGATACTTGGTACAATGTGGAAGCAGTCTAAGGAAAGAGAGTCCTGTACAAAGGGAAGTCAGAATAAGTTTCTTTAAAAAAAAAAAAAAAGCAAAGTTATAGATTTGGCTAAAGAAAGAGACTTGGAAATAGCAGTGGGCCAGGAGAGCCTGGAGAAGGGTCAACTCCAAATCAGGCCCAAGGACTCAGTCACTTTCATCTGTATTTCTTCTGGCAAGGGTACAATTCTATAGTGGAGCATAAAGCAACTCAACCACCACTAATTAATTTACTCCCCCAAAGGACTCAATAATACTTTACAAGCATATAAACAAACCATACCTAGTAATCAATTCACCAATGGATCATCATGGAGAAAGCCAGGTACCTCACCACTGCATACCACCATTTCATGATATCAAGAAGGAAAACACTAGACCTTGTGCCATTTCAATTCTATTTCTGGTATGAGAATTTAAATTATCTAAGTTACAATTTGACCATAACATCAAGGTTGGCCCTCAAAAGCAATCTAGAACACTCAAAGGTGAGAGTTAGCAAGACCCTAGT
Organism: Plecturocebus donacophilus; assembly: GCA_004027715.1. Classification (NCBI taxonomy): domain Eukaryota; kingdom Metazoa; phylum Chordata; class Mammalia; order Primates; family Pitheciidae; genus Plecturocebus; species Plecturocebus donacophilus. Next base: position 12,652 of record PVKP010020315.1, read on the forward strand.
TCTGTATATCTCCAGCAGACTAACAACAATTTGGATTCCTATTCTTCCCAGAGGAGGAGGTGGAGTGCTAAAAATAATAGGTGAAAGAAAGCAGGAAAAGTTGAATTCCTGAAGAAAACACACATCTTAAGATTACATAATACTGCCCAGAAGTAACCGAACTACAGCAGAAAAATTCAAACACATTCTATCATGCCTCTAATTAAGATAGTTTTGGTAGGTTCCAGAATTATAGCTACCAAACGTGAAACCTAAAGAATTTACCAAGATTAAAAAGATTATCAACTTTAACTCAGAGGAAAAACACACTGTAAGAAATAGGTTAGTTAGAACACACTCATAAGGGTATCAGTTTGCTGACCTTCATACAATTGCTGCATCATTTTAGGTACAATTGTTAGTGATAAAGACCTGAATGGGTTGGGCACTACACAAAATATAAAACTAGATATGATTCCTGTTCAGAAAGCTCAAGTTACTAAGTGACTCATAAACTTCATTTTTTACCAGGGATGTATGCTGATGCTCTATAATTGTGAATTTATTTTAAAATACAGCAATAAATAAAGATAGGACATAAGATGATGTGAAATATCTAACAAGCAAAAACTTTGTAGCATGTAGAAGCAAGCTGGGTACCCACGCAAGGTATTTAAGTATTTGGAAATATTAGTGGATGGTTAACCAGAAAGGCTAATTTAACAACTGCACATTAATTGCATGTGAAATATTTGCATTTACTACTCAGTAAGAGGACCATCACCAGCAACTGCATTAAGAATGCCAGTTGCAATTAAATTAGGTGAAATTTCACAATTTAAAAGATATGTAACCTTATTCCTTGAGAACTTTAATTTATATAAGCTACTGCAAGGCACTCAAAGGTGAAATTATAACTATACAATTATAAAGATGGAGAAAAAGATAAGTATCAAAAGAGAGCTATAACATTTTTCTATAATCTTGGATTTAAAAAATGTATAACAGCAATGGCATTTAATTTACTCTATGTAAGGAACAATGCTACATTATTAATGTATATTATTTCATTTAATCCTTATAAAAACCCTACAAAGTTGGTCTATTATTAGTAGTACTATTGTTTCCATTTTATACATGAGGAAATAATAGCTTAGAGGTTAAACAACCAATCCCAAATCACACATATAGAAAGAGGTAGAGGTGAGATTCAAATGCAAGTCTGTCTGACTCTCAAGTTGGTATTCATAACTCTATTAGTGTAATGAAATAGACATAACCAATGATAACTACAAAAGAGTGTCATGAGCCTGCAAAACACCCAAAAGGCCAAGATTCAGAATGACCTGAGCCTTAAAAGGAGATATATTCTGAGGATAACAAAAAGGGATTCAAATTGTAATCAGTAACCAGAAAACTAACATTAGGTGACAAAGAGAAAGAAAAATCATTCAATTCCTACTGTATTTCCACTTTTCCTCTATTAACAAAAGAAGGACAATAAAGGGTACAGAAAATATGAGTAGAAGAAAGACAAAAACAGAGAGACAAGAAGAGATTTAGAAGCACTTGTCCTAGAATAAGTTCCAGGATACTGGAAAGAGCTTATGCTAAGATTTCCAAACTAATACCTAGACAGAATTGTGAATAATGAGAGAGGTGTAGAAGTCTAGAGAGAGGCAAATGTAGTCTTGATTTTTTTTATAAAAAAGAAAGTCATGTCTATAAGCTGGTGAATGTAACCTCAATTCTAAATAGGTTTTATAGAATACATTATTAAAAAGACTTCTGGTTTAGGTAGGATGGTGTTTTTCCCTGCTTCTCTCAGCTAAACACAACTATAAAACACGGAAATGACATAAGAGACAACCAAAGGATAACTATGAAGAGTGATAACAAGAAGCTGAGTTGGTTTAGAACTGGAAGAACAGCAGAGCTATGGGATGTCTTGCATCCCCATACTCTGCAAATACCACCTAGACCTGGTATTTGTGAATTCCCTATCCTAGCAACAGAGATCATCCCAGATAGGCCCATTCCTCTCCTAAACCAAATGGGAGTCTTCTGACAACATCAGGTGAATCCAATGTCACCAGCATAGTAGATCAATTGGGAGCCCAATCAGCAATGAGCAGCCAGGGTAGGTACTCTCCTTCCCCATCAGGCATGAGATTCCCTTTGCCCCCCAAGAGATACTGAGGCTGACAAGGCTGAGCCTACAAGGAGATACCCAGCTGGAGCAGGCAGCCTGTTCTGGGAAGCCTCTTTATCCCAACGAGTTCAAAATACTCCATCTACACTCAAACACATTAGGAAAGAAGACGGAACCAGAAATGGTACTTGAATCAGAATACCATCTCACACCTGTCAAAATGACTACTATTAGAAAGTCAAAAATAACAGATGCTGGAGAGGTTGCAAAGAAAAGAGAATCCTTGGCCGGGCGCAGTGGCTCATGCTGTAATCCTAGCACTTTGGGAGACCGAGGCATGTGGATCACAAGGTCAAGAGATGGACACCATCCTGGCCAACATAGTGAAACTCCGTCTCTACTAAAAATACAAAATTTAACTAGGTGTGGTGGTGCATGCCTGTAATCCCAGCTACTTGGGAGGTTGAGGCAGGAGAATCGCTTTAACTCAGGAGGCGGAGGTTGCAGTGAACTGAGATTGCACCACTGCACTCAAGCCTGGGCAACAGAGTGAGACTCTGTCTCAAAAAAAAATTGTTTAAGTTCTCTGTAGATTCTGGAGAGTAGCCCTTTGTCAGATGGGTAGATTGCGAAAATTTCTTCCCATTCTGTTGGTTGGCGGTTCACTCTATTGATAGTTTCTTTTGCTGTGCTGAAGCAGTTAACTTTAATTAGATCCCATTTGTCTATTTTGGCTTTTGTTGCCATTGCTTTTGGTGTTTTAGTCATGAGGTCCTTGCCTATGCCTATGTCCTGAATGGTACTGCTTAGGTTTTCTTCTAGAGTTTTTATGGTGTTAGGCCTCATGTTCAAATATTTAATCCATCTAGAGTTAAGTTTTGTATAAGCTGTAAGGAAGGGATCCAGTTTCAGCTTTCTGCATATGGCTAGCCAGTTTTCCTAACACCATTTATTAAATAGGAAATCCTTTCCCCATTGCTTGTTTTTCTCAGGTTTGTCAAAGATCAGATGGTTGTAGTTGTGTGGTGTTCTTTTCGATGCCTCTGTTCTGTTCCATTGGTCTACATCTCTGTTTTGGTACCAGTATTATGCTGTTTTGATTACAGTAGCCTTGTAATATAGTTTGAAGTCATGTTGCATGATGCCTCCAGCTTGTTTGTTTGTTTGTTTTTTGCTTAGTATTGTCTTGGCTATGAGGGCTCTTTTTTGGTTCCATATGAAATTTAAGGGTTTTTTTTCCCAAAACTGTGAAGAAAGACACTGGTAGTTTGATGGGGATAGCACTGAATGTATAAATTACTTTGGGCAGTATGGCCATTTTCACAATATTGATTCTTCCTAACCATGAGCATGGAATGTTTTTCTGTCTGTTTGTGTCCTCTCTTATTTCCGTGAGCAGTGGTTTGTAGTTCTCCTTGAAGAGGTCCTTCTCATCTCTTGTTAGTTGTATTTCTAGGTATTTTATTTTCTTTGTAGCAATTGCGAACGGGAGTTCATTCATGATTTGGCTCTCTGTTAGTCTATTATTGGTGTATAGGAAAGCTTGTGATTTTGCACATTGATTTTGTATCCTGAGACTTTGCTGAAGTTACTTATCAGCTTAAGGAGATTCTGGTTGAGATAATGGGGTTTTCTAAATATACAATCATGTCATCTGCAAACAGGGACAATTTTACATCCTCTCTTTCTATTCGAATACCCTTTATTTCCTTCTCTTGCCTGATGGCCCTAGCCAGAACCTCCAATGTTATGTTGAATAGGAGTGGTGAGAGAGGGCATCCTTGTCTTGTGCCAGTTTTCAAAGGGAATGCAAGAAAAAAACAAACAACCCCATCAAAAAGTAGGCAAAGGATATGAACAGACACTTTTCAAAAGAAGACATTTATGCAGCCAACAAACATATGAAAAAAAGCTCATCATCGCTGGTCATTAGAGAAATGCAAATCAAAACTACATTGAGATACCACCTCACACCAGTTAGAATGGTGATCATTAAAAAATCAGGAGACAACAAACGGTGGAGAGGATGTGGAGAAATAGGAATACTTATACACTGTTGGCGGGAGTGTAAATTAATTCAACCATTGTGAAAGAAAGTGTGGAAATTCCTCAAGGATCTAGAAATACAAATACCATTTGACCCAGCAATCCCATTACTGGGTATATACCCAAAGGATTATAAATCGTTCTATTATAAAGACACATGCACACGTATGTTTATTGTGGCACTGTTCACAATAGCAAAGACTTGGAACCAACCCAAATGCCCATCAATGATTGACTGGATAAAGAAAACGTGACACATATACACCATGGAATACTATGCAGCCATAAAAAAGGATGAGTTCATGTCCTTTGCAGGGACATGGATGAAACTAGAAACCATCATTGTCAGTAAACTGACACAAGAACAGAAAACCAAACACCACATGTTCTCATTCATAAATGGGTGTTGAACAATGAGAACACACGGACACAGAGAGGGGAACATCACACACCAGAGCCTGAGGGGTGGGGGGCTAGGGGAGGAACGGCACAGGGTGGGGGAACTGGGAAGGGATAGCAGGATAAATACCTAATGTAGATGACGGGGCGATGGATGGCAGCAAACCACTACCATGGCACATGTATACCTATGTAACAAACCTGCACGATGCGCACATGTACCCCAGAACTTAAAGTATAATAAAAAAATTAAAAATTGTTGAAAAACATAAAAAAAAAGAAAAGGGAATGCTTATACACTGTTAGTGGGAGTATAAATTAGTTCAACTATTGTGGAGAACAGTATGGCAATTCCTCAAAGAACTACCGTTTGACCCAGCAATCTCATTATTGGTCATATACCCAAAGGAATATAAATCATTCCACCATAAAGACATATGCATGTGTATGTTCGCTGCAGCACTATTCAGAATAGCAAGACATGGAATCAATGTAAATGTCCATCAATGGCAGACTGGATTAAAAAATGTGGTACATATATATCATGGAATACCATGCAACCATAAAAAAAGAATGAAATCATGTCTTTTGCAGAAACATGGATGGAACTGGAGGCCATTATCCTTAGCAAACTAATACAGGAACAGAAAACCAAATACTGCATGTTTTCACTTATAAGTGGGAGCTAAATAACGAGAACACATGGACACAAAGAAGGGAACGTTAGACACTGAGGCCTACTTGAAGATGAGGGGTGAAAAGAGGGAGAGGATCAGAAAAAAAATAACTCTTGGGTACTAGGCTTAGCACCTGGGTGACAAAATAATCTGTACAACGAATTCCTGTGACATGAGTTTACCTATGTAACAAACCTGCACATGTATTCCTGAACCTAAAAGTTAAAAAAAATTTTAAAAATTAAATAAAATGCTGTTGAAAGGAATTTTGAAAAGACCTAAATAGATAGATAGATTGTGTTCACTGATTGGAAGACAACATAGTAAAGATGTCAGTTTCCCCCGTATTGATCCACAGGTTTATTGTAATTCCTATAAAAATCCCAACAAAGATTTCTGTAGACATAGGCAAGCTTATTTTAAGATATATGGAAAGGCACAGGTCCCAGAATAGGTAGAACAATCCTGGAAAAGAAAAAGAAAGCAGAAGGAATCACTCTAGCACATATTGACATTTACTATATAGTTACTGAATCAAAACAGCATAGTATTAGTGGAGGGTAGATGTATAGCTCCATGAGACAAAATACAGAACTCAAAAACACATTCACATAAATATGCATGACTAAAGGTTCAAACCCAATTCAATGGAGGAAGCATAGCTTTTTCAACAAATGATGCTGGAGCAATTGAATCTCCCTAGGCAAGAAAAGTAATCTCTACTTAATCTTCCCACTTTATATAAAAGTTAACTCAAAATGTATCATGGACTTAAATATAAAAGTAAAATTATAAAACTTTTTTTTTAAAATAGGAGAAAATCTTTGGGAACTAGGGTGAGGCAGAGTTCTTAGACTTGACACAGAAAGTATGATCTGTAAAAGAAAAAATTTGATAAATTGAATCGCATCAAAATTTAAAACTTTTGCTCTGTGAAAGCCTATATGAACACTAGAAAAAGATAAGCTTATAGACTAGGAGAAAATATTTCCAAACTACTATTTGAAAATGAACTTATGTCTAGAACCTGTGTAACAAGCCTGCATGTTCTGCACATGTACCCCAGAACTTAAAGTATAATTTAAAAAAACTTCAAAAGTAAATTAAAAATAAACAAATAAAAGACCTAAAGAGATGCTTAACTGAAGAGGACCTAGAGATGGCAGATCAGCACATGAAAAGATGTTCAATATCATTAGCCATCAGGGAAATAAAAATTAAAATCACCTATCCAAAAGGCTAATATTAAAAATAGTGACAGTACCAAATGCTGACAAGAATGTAGAGAAATAGGACCATTCATGTTGGAATGTAAAATAGTACAGCCACTATGGTAAATAGTTTGGCAGTTTCTTTGAAAAAAAAAGAAAAAGAAACTAAACATGCAACTATCATGTGACCCAGCAACTGGATTCTTAGGCATTTATCCTAGAAAAATAAAAACTTACGTTCACACAAAAACCTGTACACAAACGTTCATGGCAGCTTTCTTTGTAATTTCCAAAAACTGGAATAAGCCTTAATGTCCTTCAACAGGTGACTGTTTAAACAAACTACAGTTTATCCACACAATGAAACCCTACTTGACAATAAAAAGGAACAAACTATTAACACACACAACAATTTGGATGGATCCCAAGAGGACTACGCTGAGTGAAAAAAAATAAATCCCAAAAGTGTACATACCATATGATTCAATTTGTATGACATTTTAGAAATAACAAAACTGCAGAAACAGGAGATTAGTGGTTTCCAGGGTTTACAGATGGGGTAAAGGAAGGGTACACAAGGGGGCAGTGGATGTGTTTATAAAAAGACAAAGCAAAGGACCCTTTTGATGTTGGAACTGTTCTGCATCTCAACTGTGGTAGTAGATACACAAGGCTACATAGATAAGATGGTATAAAACTAAATATATATATATATATATACAAGGGCAAGTAAATCTGGAGAAATATGAGTAAGATAGGTAGATTGTATCAACGTCAATTTCCGGTCATATTATACTATAGTTTTGTAAAGTGTTCCCATTAGGGGAAACTAGGTAAGTGTACAAAGGAGCTCTTTGTATTATTTCTTAAAATTGCATGTCAATCTACAATTTTCTCAATAACATCAGTTTAAAATGCTGGGGACACAGAGAGGAGTGATGGCACACGCCTGTAGTCCTAGCTACTCTGAAGGTTGAGGTGAGTGGATCTCTTGAGTCCAAATGTTCAAGGCCAGCCTGAGCAACATAGTGAGACCCCTCTTTAAAAAGAAAAAAAATTGATTCTGAAGACAGTTTAAAGAAAAGAGAAATCAGTGAACACTAGGAGCTAGTATGGGTTCATTAAGAAAAAAAAAAAAAAACCCATTCACCCTCCCCTCCCTTTCTTCCTTCCTTTATTTTTGATATAAAAGTTATAAGGTGAGTGTTATAACTGTTTTTATATCCTGAGTCTAGGAAAATATCTGATGGTGTCTCACAAAAACTTTTTAGAGTCAAAATTGATGTGCCACATTAGAGCTGAGAGAACTTGTAAACATTTGAAAGACGATACTCAATAATGATTGAAAGATTAAATGTCAATCAGTGGTCCCCAGCCAATTGCTAAAAGTCCACATCTCCTTCAAGATTTCCACTGACAGTTTGAAAAGCAAACAGAAAGCATATAGTTGACTGAACCTGCAGATGGTCTGAAGCACACAAGGGTAGCTGATATTTGAATACTCAGAATTAAAAATTAACAGACTATATTGGCTATTATACAACACAGTGAAATCTAACATAAACAAATAAAAAGCCCTTCACAAATGTCCAAACTTACAATTAAATAAACACAGGAGCATCTACGAAAGAGTTTTAAGTTGACTGAAAGCCAAGTGAACCATCATGAGCTCAGACTTCATTTCTTACTGTTTCTGCTACATCGACAACTTTGCCATTCCTCAAACACACCAAGCACATTCTAGACTGGGGACCTTTGCACATGCTATTTTCTCTATCTGGTTGGTTCTTCTCCCAATTATCTGCATGATGTTCTCCTTCATTTCTTCCAGGTCTTCCTTTATCACAGAGGCCTTTCTTGACCACATAAGTGAGACAGCAACTCCCACCCCTCACTTTCTATACAGTCCTTTCCTTACTCTAAGTTTCTTCTGTATTTGCTTCCACCTGATATATTATAGATCTATTTTTTATATTTTTTGTCTGCCCCGACCCCAGCTCCCATCAAAATGGGAGTAGGTAACAGGAACTTCGTTTTTTTCCTAGCCGGAGGCAGATACAGGTTTTGTTGGACTTAAAATAAATACAAGTTGCAGAATTTTCTTCAAGAAAAATAATACAAAATTACAAATATGAAATTGGTTATAGGGCCTTAATAAGATGTCCCTGCAAGCGAGGGGCTGGAACTATAGCATACCCCACACCAGGCTCATTTTTTGAAAAAAATTTTTGTTTTATAGACAGAGTTTCGCTCTTGTTGCCCAGGCTGGAGTGCAATGCTGCAATCACAGCTAACTGCCACCTCTGCCTCCCAGGTTCAAGCCATTCTCCTGCCTCAGCCTCCTGAGTAGCTGGGATTACAGGCAAGGGCCACCACGCCTGGCTAGTTTTGTATCTTTAGTAGATACGGGGTTTCTCCACGTTGGTCAGGCTGGTCTTGAACTCCTGACCTCAGGTGATCCTCCCACCTCGGCCTTCCAAAGTTCTGGGATTACAGGCGTGAGCCTGTGCACCTGGCAATTTTTTTGTATTTTTAGTAGAGACGGGGTTTCACCATGTAGGCCAGGCTGGTCTCAAACGCCTGACCTCAGGTAATCCACCCACCTCAGCCTCCCAAAGTGCTGGGATTACAGGTGTGAGCCACCATGCCTGGTCTTTGATCTGCTCTTAATAGGAAATTTTGAGAGTTTTTTCTTTATCTTTTTGGTAGGTAACTGACCTAGGAAACAAGGATTCCATGTTTTATCAAGATGATTCCTTGTGCTTTATGTTCTATATTAGGTTTTTGATTACTTAAGAAAACTGAGTCCTCTAAAAGAGCTAAGGATTTTTCTACAACTACATTTTTATATTTGCCTTTTAAAGTATTTTAACTATTGCTCTATTTAAATGAATTACTGTTATTTCACAGCCACTTATCATATTTTGACCAAGTGTTTTGAACCATATACATACATACACACACACACACACACACACACACACACACACACACACACACATATAGTTTTCTTTCTCTTTTTTTTCTTTTTTTTTTTTTTTAAACAAAAGTCTGGCTCTATAATCCAGGCTGGAGTACAGTGGCGCAATCTTGACTCACTGTAACCTCTGCCTCCCAAGCTCAAGCGATTCTCCTGCCTCAGCCTGCCGAGTAGCTGGGACTACAGGCATACACCACCATACTTGGCTAATTTTTATATTTTTTATAGAGATAGGGTTTTGCCATGTTGCCCAGGCTGGTCTCAAACTCATGAGTCAAAGCAATCCACCTGCCTTGGCCTCCTAAAATGCTGGGATTACAGGCATGAGCAACCGTGTCAGGTCAATTACCTTTGATATTTTTTACAAACTTCACAAAATCAAATTCTAAGTTAAGTCTCTTTCTTCACCTTGAATTAACTTTGGGATTTTCCAGATAGGCCCTTGAAACATCTCTAAAGGATATCTTTTCATATGTTTTATGAAAAGAGAAATATAAACTAACTGGGCTTATTTGATATATTAAATTATATGGAAAGTGTCAAATAATATGTAAAGCTAATCCTTTGAGTTATGTTTGTATGGATGTGTTATTAATATGTGTTTCAGAAATTGTATAAAATTCAGAGAAAACTAGTAGTCCTGGTATAATGATAAGTCATAATTCTTACAATACTATCTTAAAATGTTGTATGCAGCAGAAATAACTGAATTTCCTTGTCAATTCCATCAACATCGTAGTGAACTCTCAACAGGCCTTTAACCATGGCAATTTTAAGCATTATTATTCACAGATGGTTGTTTACTCTGGTACCTTCCTGAGCAACTATAAGCCTAAAGTGTTTTATCTTCAAGAAGATTCATGGAAAGGACTCTGACAAGTACAGATTTCTGATAACTTTAATATCATACCATTAGACTGGGTGAGGATTTCCAGATCTCTAATGAAGAAACTAGTTTTATAAAACTGCTAACCCAAATGCAGAACAAGAATTAATTAAACACCAAGGAAATGCTTTGGCAGTTTTTCATACTGAGTCAGTCAGTACTAAAATTGTTAAGATATGCAATTTACAGAGAATGAAGTTTTACTGGGAGGAATTAGGTGGAAATATTATTATTAATAATGATAGTGTATATATTGCACTTAATTTATAAAGTATTTTCCAGTATAGCATGTCATTAGGTACACACTTCACTTAATTCACCTAAACCATTCTCTGAAGATCAGATTGATTTTGGCTTGTGTGAAGAAGAGCTGTCATACTCAGGATGGTTAAACAGAGAAAGCAGAGTAGTGACTGCCAACCCTGTCATCTTCTCCTTCTCTCCCCTCCCTTTGTTCTGGTTTTGAGGGTTGCTCAATTCAGGAATAGTTATATGCCCAATTAGACTCTGGTAAATTTAATATTTTTCCCCACCCAGACTGTGTCCTCTTCCCCTTACTCTCCCAAAAGAAAAGAAGAACAATCGTTAGTGGCAAATGGCAATTGAAGTAAAGCAATTCCGAGAGGCAGCTTTACACTTAGGAGATAACATGGTTTTTAGTATTCTATACATTCAAAGAAACTTCTCCAGTAATAAACTATAGAAATGATCCCTCAAATTATGGTCTTTAATTTGACTAAAGTTTTTAATAGACAGTAGGTGCTCAATAAATATTTATTGAATGAACAAATGAACAATAATGTAGTAGCATTAAAAAGGAAAATATTACCTAAACCTGCAATAATATATACATCCAGATACACCCAGATGAAAACTGTGATCATCAGGGCTGGTCAGACCACACCTAAAATATTTTCCCCATTTTAACAAGAAAATAGGGGGGGTGGGGGGAAAGCCTTCTTTGATCCCAAAAGCCTTGGTTGGAAACCATGTACTATGCCTTTCCTTTAGTGCAGCCTATCACCTTGTTTTGCACTGCCCATTTCCTTGTCTGCATCTCACACATTTTAAGTTTCACAAAGTCTGAAACTATATCTTTCTCTTTCACTGTTGTATTCCTAAATACTGGCAGAGCGTCTGACACACAGAAAGGCATTCGGTAAATACAGTTTAATGAAGGATAAATCAGAGAACATCCAAACAAGAGTAGCCTAGATAAAACAGAGATTTAATGCCATGTTTTTCTCACTCAAAGGCATTATATGCTAGATACATTCAAAGACAGGATGTGGTTCGTGCCCTCAAGGAGCTCACAATTCAGAGGATGTGTAAAAATATAGCTACAAAACTATGACTACAATATACAGTGTGGAAAGTGCAACAAAGTAACAAAGGAACAGTTGAAAGCATGTTTAGTCTGGAGTTGGGAGGTTGGAGACTAGTCAGGGAGATGTGGTGATCTTTCTCTCATCTGAATAACTATGATATTGCAGAGTTTATGATTGCAGTATTAAATAAGGAAGACTTTTGTAACAACTAGATTAGCATACAAATGACATTAGCTATCTCCCATGAGGACAAGCTCTCCATTGCTGACACATTTCAAGCCTAGGATAGTGACGACTTGATGGAGATATTGCAGAAGTGATTGACAAAGAATATGAGATCTTGGGCTGTATGACCTCTATTTCCATTCTAACCCAGAGATTCTCTGACACTTTGAGTCTCTGCTTTAGAGAGTGAGAGAGGGTAGAAAATCAATATTTTCAAATAAAAATCCTATGCTAATTATATCTGTTTAGTTTTGCCTTAAGGATCAATACTTAATAGAAATTATGCCTCTCCATGCAGTACATATTGGACTTTAATCTTACACCCAAATTCCTTGCTTTGTGATAGACTGAAATATTGCTTTATGCCACAACATACACAAGATGAAGTGAACTGATTCTTTGAAGTCACATCTGCATCACAGTACAACTAATGACAAATGTCCCAATTTTTCTGAACGTGACTAAGAAGAGGTTCCTCCATTCTCCAATGAAATCAACCATATTAAAGGCAGGGCTTCTGTTCTCAGATGTCTTCAGAAACATAGACTTCCCCTCTCCCTTGTTCCCACCCTGATTATGGAACAGTGAACCTGAGGCTGATTTATTACTTAAGAACCAGTTATTGTTTTCCCAAACTGATTTAACAAATTTGTTTCACCTGCCCTATTATATTTCCAATTACTTTCTTGTGGTTTCACTGAAGTTTTAAATTCAAGGAACTATGAAGGTCAAAAAAGATGATAATTCAGCTAGCCTCTGACCTCAAAGAGATTATAATCTAGTAGGGAACAAAAAATACATACACAAGTAATCACAATTTACACAAATCAGTACATGAGGTCCTAAGAGTACTTTAAAGCACTGGAAGAATTAAGTAGAGAGACAAAAGATTTACCTTATGAGGTAACTGGGAAGTTAGGGAGCAGTCTATGTATTCTTATTGTCCTCATTTTACAAATAAGGAAATTGAGATACAGAAAATGCAGTCTAGGGAGCTGAGGCATTCCAGAGGCAAAAAAAAGTAAATATTTGCAAATAACAGCCCTATATACTGATTCTATGTATATAGACTATATATAGAATTCTATATATATAGATATATATATATATCTATATATAGTCTATATATAGTCTATATACTATATACTAAAAACTGATTCTCTCTTTTGCAGTTTCTTTTACCTTTAACAATGTCATTCAGGTCTGCCATAGATCGGCTGCTCTGACTTCTGCAGACTTTCCCCATAATGCCCTCTCTCCTCTACCCAGAGGGCAGAGAAAGAAAGCAGTGCTGAGGAAGCAACACACTCTCGGTTTCCAGGTTAGGTGATTTTCATTTAACTCGGGAGTATCATTAGTTTTGCATGGGAAAAAAAGCCTTTCATCACCTAAGCTTCAGATAAAGATTAGCTTCACAATTCCATTTGAAGTCAATGGTCTATAAGCTAGTCTACCTAAATAAAATTTGAACAACAAATATGGAAAATGTTGGTGCTTTTAAGTTAACCAATCAAATCTGGGTACATAGGTATAAGAATAAAATGTCTAATATATAATTACAAATGCTGTTTCATTTTTCCAGTAAACCAGTCTCTAAGCAAATAGATTACTGATGAGACCAGCATGTAAATATTCAGAGCTGAAGAAAACAATTCTTGAATCAGTGTTCAGAACTATAATTTCCAATATGTCTCTTATCTGAAAAATGGTTCCTTTGATCTGGTCACAGGTCATAAAATAGCCACTGAAAAGAAAATTCTACAGTAATCTTAGTCTACACTGATAAAAGTCTAATAACTGAATCAAAGGAAGGCTAGGCTGGACAAATAATCTCTAAAGTATGGGGTTCAGTTCTGTGTGGTACATTATAAAGGAAATAAACAACTGAGAATAGGATCCAAGGAGGGTTTCCAGAATGATGAAAAGCCTGAAAATCATTCATACAACAAAAATGAAAAAAACTGGGACACAGAGGTAAAAGTAAGAGGAACCATAAAAGCTACCTTAAATGGTTGTATTAGTCTGTTCTCACACTGCTATAAAGAATACTGGAGACTGAGTTATTTATAAAGAAAAGAGATTTAATTGGCTCATGGTTCTACAGGCTGTACAGGAAGGATGGGTGGAGAGGCCTCAGGAAACTTTCAATCATGGTGAAGGCAAGAGGGAATAGACACATCTTACATGGCCAGAACAGGAGGAAGAGAGAGAAGGACGGAGGTGCTACACACCTTTAAGCAAGCAGATGTCCTGAGAACTGACTCACTCACTTGAGAAAAGCAAGGAAAGATCTGCCTCCATAATCTAATAACCTGCTACCAGGTCCCTCCTCCAACACTGGGGATTACAATTTGACATGATTTGGGCATGAACACAAATCCAAACTATATCAGTAATAAAAGCACTGATCTGAAGAACACAGAACAAAAATTTCAGATATAGTAAAAGAAAGCTTTAATGGACCTGTTACAACACCCAAGTGGGTCATAAGAGAGAAATTATACTGACAAAACTTTAAGAAAATTTCTTACAATGAACTGAGCACTGTGTTAAGTATTTTACATGAATTATCTTATTAAAATTTCTCAACATTCCTGTTATCACCACCCACATTTTACAGACATGGAAATTGAAGCTTGGAGATGTTTAATAATTCCCTTAAGATCACATTGCTAATGACATGCATTAGCTCGCTAATGCAGGTTTCTTGAGAATGAATTTTTCTCATTCACTCATGAGTTTTCACTTTCTATATTCCATGGCAAAACATGTCTTCTGGTTGGAGTTGGAGGCCTATTGAGATGAAAGTTACCCCTGATAATTCTACTGACATCCCTGGGAGATGCTTTCCTACCATCAGTGTTAGAATCGTGATGTTTTGTGATCTACTTGTGGCTGGGTTACAGAGGTTCTATCATAACCTAATCATAACCCTGTTTGGCAATTCAATTATTCCTGCTGTACAGGTAATCCGTAGGATGAAACCAGTAAATAGGGCTCATGAAGATACATGTTACAACAGCTGATCAGGCAAATATAAAGTGAGGTGCCATAACATCTTCCTCATTTCAGAGAAACGGAAAAGATCTAGGCCAAATACCAAGTTCATACACGAGACAGTAGCATTCAATTCCTATTTCCATAGAGGAGTCACTTTTTATTGACTCAAAGTCTAGAAAAAATGTTCTTATTTCCCCAAGTTACTGGCAAGCAATAAAGGTGCATACCTATGGAGGAAGTTGGGACAAAAGATACTTAGGAAAGAGAGAATATAAATCCTACTAATAGGATGTAGAAACTTTTAATAAAATATAAACATTGATTAGAGTTATCTTTCTTTACCTGAATAAATTATACACCACAGTTTGAAAAAAGTTTTGATAACCTTTTAGAGTTTCTGGTTCATAATTTATAACACTGCCAAACTATCATAAAGTTCATTACAAGGTCAGAATTGTCTAAGAAATGTTAAAGTTATCTGAGAGATGGTGCTCTACTTTAAGAAGAAAAAAATTATCTCTATGGATATTTAATAGGAAATAAAATTACTTAGATGAGAAAAAGATAAAAATAATACAGAGTATGATAATTTATTATATACAATGTCAGTTGTGCTTTTACGTTCATCTATGATTAATATTAAACCACTATTTCACCTGTTTATGTTCTGCAATTGGTTATATACTTAAATTTTAGTGAAAATAAATATCATCTTGATTATATGGTAGAAGAAAAAGCACAAAAATATTTTTTCAGAATTTAAGTCATTTTTCATGTTTAATTTATTAAATAAAAGCTGGCTACTGAAAAATAATGCAGTAAAACAAGGGTCAGCACAATAATATGACAGAAAAAGATATGAATATTTACTGAAAGGTAGAATATTTGTCATAAATAGGTCTTGTACTAGAGATTTTACATGTTAATTCATCTAATTCTAAAAACAAATCTATGAGGCAAGCCATATCACCCCATTTTATAGATGAGGCAATTGAAGTTCCAGGAGGTTAAGAAACACGTGACCAAGAACACACTGTCAGTGAGGCCATTATATAGGGGTTACTTAGTTGCCTTCAAATGATTAATTTACTACTTCCCTTTTCAAAAGGCTATTTTTTTTCTGTGAAAATATCCACAAAATTAACAAAGCTTTAGTTAGACTGATGAAGCAAAAAATAAAGACTCGAATTACTAAAATGCAGAATGAAAGAGAGGACATTACTATCGACCATACACATATATAAAGGATTACACGGGAATATGATGAACAACTCTATGTATACAAATTATATAACTTAGATGAAATGGAAAAGTACCTAGAAAAACAAAAACTACCAACACTTATTCAGGAAGAAATAGAAAATATGTATAGACCTAAAACAAGTGATTGAATTCATAATCAAAAGACTACTCACAAAGAAAAGCCTAGGTTTAGATGGCTTCTCTGATGAATTTGAGTAAACATTTAAAGAACAGTTGATACCCATCCTTCTCAAACTCTTCCAAGAAATATAAGAGGAGGGTATAATTTCCAACTCATTCTATGAGATCAGTATTACCTTGTTACCAAAACCAGAAAAAGATATAAAACTATAGACCAATATCTCATATGAAAATAGTCATAAAAATATTCAACAAAATACTAGCAAACTGAATCCAGCAATATATAAAAAGGATTGTATAACACAAGCAAATGAAATTTATCCTATGCAAGGTTGGTTTAATATCAGAAAATCAATTAATATATCATATGAATGAAATAAAAGGGGAAAACGTCATGAACATCTCAATAGATATGGAAAAATTGTTGACAAAATTCAATACGCTCTCTCATGACAAAAATACTCAACAAATTAGGAATAGAAGAAAACTTCCTCAACCAGATCAAAGGGTACCTAGAAAAGAGCCAGAGCTAGCATTATATTAAGTGATAAAAGACTGGATATTTTTCCCCTAACAGGACAACAATGTCTGCTCTTACCACTTCTATTCAACACATTGTTACAGTTATGAAATTAGGCAATAAAAAGAAATGAAAGCCACCCAGAAAACAATCTCTATTTGCAGATAACATAATATTATATAGAGCAAAATTTAAGGAATACATACACACACAAAGACCCTACTAAAGCTAATAAACAAGTTCAGCAAGTTTGCAGTACACAAGGTCAGTATTAAAAATTAGCTCTAAATCTATTTTTGCAATGAACTATTAAAAGATGAAATTTAAGAAACGATCCCATTTACAATAGCATCAAAATAAAATAAAACATTAGGAATAAATATGACAAAAGACGTGTAGAACTTATACTGAAAACTACAAAATATTGTTGAAAGTAAAGAGGATCTAAGTAAATGAAAAGACACCCCATGTTCAGAGAGTGGAGGACTTAATATTGTTAAGATGGCAATACTCCCTAAATTGATCTACAAATTAAACAAAACCTTATCAAAATCTCAGCCAGAATGTTTGTAGAAATTGACAGCCTGAGTGGCCGGGTACCATGACTCACAAGTGTAATCCCAGCACTTGGGGAGGCTGAGTCAGGTGGATCACAAGGTCAGGAGTTCAAGACGAGCCTGGCCAACATGGTGAAACCTCGTCTCTACTAAAAAATACAAAAAATTAGCCGACGGTTGTGGCACGCGCCTGTAATCCCAGCACTTTGGGAGGCTGAGGTGGGCAGACCACTTGAGGTCAGGAGTTTGAGACCAGCCTAGCCAACATAGTGAAAACCTATCTCTACTAAAAATACAAAAATTAGTCGGGCATGGTGGTGCATGCCTGTAATCTCAGCTACTTGAGAAGCTGAGGCACAAGAATTGCTTGACCCTGGGAAGCAGAAGTTGTAGTGAGTCAAGAACACGCCATGGCACTCCAGCCTGAGCAACCAAGGGAAACTCTATCTAAAAAAATAATAATAAATAAAAAGTACCAAGCTTTGCTTATGTATCTCTCTGTGTGTGGAATACTATTTCTCTATAGTAACTGATAAATACACCTCTATATTGCAAGGCAGTCCAAATATCACCTCTTCTATGAAAGTTTTCACTGACATACACACATATCCACATATTAATTGTCTTTTCTTCCCCCTATAGTATCCCAACACAGTTCCTCTATCGAGTCTTAACACTGTGAGGTGTATGTTATCTTGTTCCTTGCTTCAGGACTCAGAGGCACTGAGTCTCGGCCAAATCCCTAAAGGAAATTGCCTTTGTCCAAAAAGACCCTCTTTTCCCCAGGGTAGTGCAAATCCCTTGATTAGTTGGTGAAGAGGGTAGGGTACAAAGCCCTCCTTGCTTCAACGTGAGACTATTCTCATTTTGCCAGCCAAGTCCCAGAGATCCTGTGAAGACTTTGTACTAACAGCTCAACTCCTTCCACTGCTCTTTCCTTCACTTCCCCACAGGGGTTGATCAGAGTACATTCCCCAACAAACTGCTTACATTCTAAACTCCATCTTAGAGTGTATTTCTCAGGGACCCTAAGACACTGTTTTACACTTACATTTTTATAGTTCATCTTCAGATATTGACTGCATCAATGCATTTCTCAGTGCAGGTTGTCAATACAGGCTTGCCAAAATAAAAAAATAAAATAAAAAATGGATCACAGACCCAAATGTAAAGGCTAAAACTACAAAACTCTTAGAAGAAAACATTGATATAAATCCTTATGACTTTGGGTTAGGTAATAATTTCTTCAAAATGATACGTAAAGGAGAAGCCACAAAGGGAAAAATAGATAAATTGGACATTAAACTTTACAGCATAAAAGTTTAGGAATAAACTTAACAAAACATGGGTAGAACATACACTGAAAACTACAAAACACTCTTCAAATAAAGTAAAGAAGATCTAAGTAAATGAAAAGACATCCCATATTCATAGACTGGAGGGCTTAATACTGTTAAGATGGCAATACTCTCTTTCTTTCACTTTCTTCACACAAGTTAAATGAAGAAACAACTCATAGAATGAAAGACAATATTTGCAAGTTAACTACCTTACTCATATCCAAAATATATAAAGAACTCTAACAACTAAAAAAAAAAAACTACTCAATTGAAAAATGAGCAAAGGATCTGAATATACATTTCTCCAAAGGAGATATATAAGTAACCAATGAGCACATGAAAAAATTATTAGTCTTTAGGAAAATAAAATCAAAACCACAATTGAAATATCACTTCAAATTATTATATCTTAGGAAGGATATAATTAAAAAAAACAAGTGTTGGCAAGAATGAAGAGTAATTGGAACCCTCATATATTGCTTGTGAAAATGTAATATGGTGCAGCCACTTTGGAAAACAGTCTGGAAGTTCCTCAGAAAGTTCAACAGAGAGTTACCATATGACTTGCAGGCATATACTCAAGAGAAGTGAAAAAAATGTTTACACAAAAGCATGTACACAAATATTGAGAGCAGCATTATTTATAACAGGTAAAAAATGGAAACAACCTAATGTCCATCCACTGATGAATGGATAAATGAAACATAACCATATAATAGAATATGATTCAAGCATAAAAAGACTGAAATATTGATTCATGCTACCATATGGATGAACCTTGAATATATTATGCTAAGTGAAAAGGCCAAACATAGAAGATTCTATATTGTATGATTCAATTTAAACAAAATGTCCACAGTGGTCAAATCTATAGCGACAGAAAGTAGATAAATGATTCCAAGAAGATGGAAGAGGGGAGGGTTTGGGAAAAATGGGGAATGACTACTTATAGGTGCAGGGTTTCCTTTTGTGTCTCCAAAATTGATTATGATAATAGTTGCACAACTCTGTTAATGTACTAAAAAAACCAATGGATTAGGCACTTTAAATGGGTAAAGTATATGGTATGTTGATTATATCATAATAAAGCCGTTATTCAAAAAATAGTGATGAAAAAACTTGGTGCCTTTCATGGATTAAGGCGGGGACACCAAACTATACTAGTGGCCATTGTATTCTTTACCATTATGCATTTTCAGTGAAACAAATGCCATTTCAGGCTGGGCACGGTGGCTCACGCTTGTAATCCCAGCACTTTGGGAGGCTGATGTGGGTGGATCACCTGAGTTCAGGAGTTCAAGACCAGCCTGGCCAACATGGTGAAACCCTGTCTCTATTAAAAATACAATAATTAGCCAAGTGTGGTGGTGGGCACCTGTAATCCCAGCTACTCGGGAGGCTGAGGCAGGACAGTTGCTTGAACTTGGAAGGCAGAGGTTGGAGTGAGCCAAGATCATGCCACTGCACTCCAGCCTGGGCAACAAGAGGAAGATTCTGTCAAAAAAGAAAAAGAAAAGGAAAAAGAAAGAGAGAAAGGGAGAGAGAGAGAGAGGAAGGAAGGAAGGAAGGAACGAAGGAAGGAAGGAAGGAACAAAGGAAGGAAGGAAGGAAAAGAAAGGAAAGACCATATACATTTCACACTTCACTTAAGAATGTTCTTGATGAAGCAGTAGAAATTATTGTTTATTAAAATGCTATTTATGTTAACATGCATTGGGTCTTTTATTTTTAGATCAATTAATAAATTCTAAGAAGTTATTTATGGAGATTATAAGGAAATTGTAATGCTGTATAACATATTACATTTATATAACATACCACATCATTCTGAGCTGACTTTAATTTGGCCATGTAGTTTTTAGAGGTTAGCAACTCTTAATCCACATTTGCAACAATTAAAAACCCTTTTCTGCCTTTATTAAGAGGGTAAAATGGACACAAAAATATTTGGATGTAGGGGACTAAAAAGCTATTTATTTTATTCTTTAAAAGAAAGAAAAATTCTTCCTAAAATATTTTGCTTAGAGTATTCAATTTTAAAATCTATTTCACCATAACATGTATTGTACAATATGTTACATGATAATCTAAGATGCTGGTTCTAAATGTCATAGTTCATTCAAGCTTTGAAATTATCCTTCCAAATTATCTGGTTTCTAAATCTATTCATTCAAATATTTATTGTACTAGTTTCCATATCATAAAGGCTCAGATATTATCAGCTAATAAAATAAAACATCTGGATAAATGTTTCCATGAAATCATTTGCTATAATCTCACTGCAACACAAAAGATATTTGCTAACTGGCTCCAAGGGAGAACAAAAAATTAGTTGAATAATTTATTTCAAATATAAGAGCTGTTTAGTATTGCAGTACTTTTAAAATTAAATTTAAGTTTTCTCCATTATTCAGAAACACATCAGTTATAAATGGTTCCATTTCAGGAGATTTTCTTGGCTCTAAACTCTCCCTGGGTAGTCACTGAAAGACTTAGGAAGATGAAAGTTTTCAGAATAAAGTTAAACAAGTAATGAATACTGCCAGACTATTAGTCACTTCTATGTTCTGGCACCCATATATAAATGAAATAAAACAAAACAAAGACATTTAGAATAGAAAACCTTCAAAACTAAAGTCTTCTCATCTTCACTCCCAAAGCTAAAAAGCTCCAACTTCTTATACAGTCTCATTCAATCTAAGATTCTCTCAGCATTCTGGTGAGCAGAGATATACAGCTATACAGCATCTAATAAAATTCCAGGCCACGGTCACTGAATAAATGAGCAAAGCTAAACAAATGGCATTCCTTATCAAATAAACACTAACATGATTGAGCATACAGCATTTCAATCAGTCAACATCTGTTCTATAATCGTATTTCCTATTTTATAAATGTAGTGTGAATGAACAATTCATTTTTATAGATTTACTGCCTCATGTTGCCTTACCATTGCATTTCAATTCTAGTTAGAGGGACTTGAACAGAAAGGTATACATTGAACGAAGGAAAACCTTGACTGTAACTCAGGAATGAGTCAGTCAAGTTGTCCAGCTAGTTCAGAATTTATTACTTTATACACAAAACCATTTTAAATTTAATCTTTTAGATGGAAATCTAAACACTCAATACTCATTGCTTATCTTCACAAGTAGAATATGGTAGATGATCACAATTTAATTGTTTTGTGATGAATTTGGGTCATTATTATGAACATCAATTACAGAGCTATGTTATAACACATTGATGCCCTCAAGACTTATTTAAGCCATATAGGGCAATTAGTCCCACACTGCTATGAGTTCTTGGCCTGTTTTTTTGCTTTTTCTGTCTCCTTCCTTAGAGTCAGCTGTCTCTCCCTCCTACTATTCGATGAGCCTTGTAAACATTTCTAAATGGCCTCTCCACAGCTGTTGGCTAAGAAATCTGATAACCATGATTTAAGCATAATGATGAGTAAATAAATTATAAGTATTTCAGAAGCTTACCCTATATAACACGCATGAGCTTAAGTGCATGGATCTTGTGACACATGCTTTATCTGCACAAAGCCTTTTTTCATCTGAGTTCTTAGGTGATGTTACTAGATCACTGAATTCTAGCTGTATATTGCCATATTTGATAAAACTTTCCCCTTATGATCATATATGCAGGACAATTTCATAATCTGGCCTAAAGTCCTTAGGCAGTTAAAACAAGATTTGTTGAAGACAAATTTATTTATTCTGCAACTACAGATAAAAAAGTATAGACTTTCTAAGTGTGAACATTTAGGATACCTAAGAAGTAAATTGCACAGAGATTTAATACATTGGATGTATGACTCAGAAATCTGAAAATTTGTATACAACTAAGTATATAAATAGTAGAACAGATTCAATTCAATCAGCAAATGTCTATTGAGCATCTACTATGTTCAAGCCATTATACTAGCATCACAAGGGATATAAAATGATTAAGACACAGTCCCTGCATTAAGAACTTAATATCTGGTAAGCGAGATTAGATACAAATGACTAAGATGAAAGGCAAAGAAATGAAATAGATGTAAGAAAACCATAAGTAAGTTATTATGGTAATTCAAAGAAATAAGAGATTAAACTTAGCTTGGGGAGAGGATCAGAAAATCACAAAGCGTTTCAAGGAATACATGGTGTTCATGATAAGCCTTGTAGTTGGGATAGGTTCTTAAGAGAAGAGAGTAGGGGGAAGAGGCAGCAGTAGTAGACATCTTAGGCTAAGGAGACTGCAATTATTCGTTTTACAAATATTTAGTGAGCATTTATTATTATTATTTTATGTCAGGAACTGTTATAGGCAATAGGGATAGAACAGTGAACAAAGCAGACAAAAATCCCTGCCCTAATGGACCTGATATTACAGTGAGGAGAGAAAGAGACATTAAAAATGGTAACAATAATAACAGCCGAGACATCAGAGCACTTAACATGTTGGTCAGGCACTGTTTATATGTTTTAAATATAAACCCATTTAATCCTCAAAACACCTCTATTTTTATGAAGTAGATTGCTATTAATATTATCCCTATTTTAGAGATAGAAAACAAGATATAGAAATTAAACTGTCCAAAGGCACAATGAGAAATGAAATTATGATTCAAATCTAGGGTATCCAACTACAGAGTCTATATTCTTAACCATTATGTGATTCCAAACAAGCATCATTTATAACGTGTTACATGTTGATAAACATGAAATCCAAGGAGCAGCAATACACTTTATTTGGAAGCTATAAGGGTATACCAAAGGATAAACCCAAAGAAATAGGTTGGGCTCATATTATGGAGGGCCTTGCATGCAAGACAGGGGTGTCCACCTACTGAATTAAGTACAATGGGAAACCACTGAAGATATGATTTAGTGCCTAATTTTATAAAGGGTGAACTGGAGTGAGGAGAGAGGCTGGAAGAGGAGATCAGATTTACCACTGAACATTTATCATGATTATTGATACAGCCCAGGTGAAAAGTAATTAAGGTATAGAACAGAATAAAATATATGAGAGTCCAAGAAACTAGAAATTACACACACACACACACACACACACACACACACACACACACAAAATATATTCTTCCAGTTGAGGCCAAAATGTCAAAGTCATCATCCTTGACATCACTGTTCCCTCTCACATGCCACATTCAATCAACAGTAAATTCAGAATTTAACAATCTTTCACCACTTTCACCACCACTACTCTGGTCCAAGCCATCAACTCTGACCTAGCTTACTGCAATAGCCTCCTTACTTACTCCCCACTTCTACCCTTGCCCTGCTACAGTCTAGTCTCAACCCAGCAGCTAAAGTTTTCTTACCAATAAAATAGGTCAAATCAGGTCACTCCTTTGCTCAAAACCCTCCATTGGCTTCCTATTTCACTCATAACACAAAGCCAAAGTCTTTACAATGACCTATAAGGCCCTACATGAACTGATCCTCTCCCCTTACCTCTCTGACCTCACCTCTATTACTCTTCCTTTTACTCACTCTGCTTCAGTCACACTGGCCATGTTGCTATTTATGGAACACACATGTTCTCCCCCATCTTAGGACCTTTACATTTGCTACTTCTTCTGCCTGGAATGCTCCCTCAACCTCTCCCATATCTGCCTGGGTCTTTCCTGACTGCCTCCAAATCTTTGCTCAAATATCACCTTCTCAGTTAGCTTCCCTAAACTACCCAATTTAAAAATGTGCACATATACATACACATCCTGTCCTGACCATGTCTCTCCAAATTCCCTGATTTTTCTCCATATAACTTTTTATCATCTGACATTCTATGTATTTTACTTACCTGCTTGTGTGTGTTCCTCCACTAGACTATCAGCTCCAAGAGAGCCAGAATTTTTATCTGTTATGTTCACTGCTACAGCCTTGGTGCCATAAATAGTACCTGGTTCATGGTAGTTCTCAATAAATATTTGTTAAATAAATGAATGAATCAATTCAGAAAAAAAATTGAAAACAAAGTATGGGACAGTGAAGAATTATAATTCATATATATATATAATGGAATAGGTGGAGCAAAGGAAGAGAAAGGATCGAAATGTCTCCATGATGTCCAGACTTTAGGAATGGGAACAGCATTATCAGAAATGAAATAGTTACAGGGAACTGATTTGGAGGGTGGAAATTAATTCACTTTTAGACATGAGGAGTATATAATATGGAACATTAATGGGAAATCAAGCAATGCCAATCTGAAGCTTAAGAAATGAGTCAGGGCTAGAGATAATAATTTGGGAGTTATTAAAATACAGAGGAAAGCCAGGCACAGAGGCTCATGACTTTAATCCCAGCACCTTGGGAGGCTGAGGACGGCAGATTGCTTGAGCCTGGGAGCTTGAGACTGGCCTGGGCAACATAGTGAGACCTCATCTCTACAAAAATCTTTTTAAAAATTAGCTAGCCATGGTGGCATGTGCCTGTGGTCCCAGCTACTCAGGAGGCTGAGGTGGGATGATAGCTTGAGACTGGAGGTCAATGCTTCAGTAAGCCAAGATCATACCACTACACTGCAGCTTGGTCAACAAAGTAAGACTCTGTTTCAAAAAAATAAGAAAAAATAAGACAGAGATAATAGTGGAGGGGATAGGACAGAACCTTGGGAAAGGTTACACTTCAGAAGTTCAAGGAAGAACATCAGTCAGGGAGGCGGCAAGAGAACCAAAATAATGACATGTCATGAAGCCAAGAGAGTAGGGTTTCAAGAAGGTAGTGGTAAATTAATATTAAATGTTACAAGAAAAGTCAAGAAGGTTCTCCAAACTTAAAACAAACAGGCTGATTTGGCAAATAGGAAGCCATTGGAAGAAGTATTTCTTTGAAGTGGTAGAGGCAGAAACCAAACCCCAAGGCACTTAGGAAGGAGTCAGGACATGAAGGCAAAAGGTATTCAATTCTTTCAACAAGCTCACCAAAATGAAAATGCTTTTGCCCAGTAATTCCACTCCCTAGAATTTAATTTTAAAAAAATTGTTCCATGAAAGAACAACAGCAAGCAAATACATTAATGCAAAGGTTGTATATTACATGGTTGTTGGTAATAGTAGAAGACTGTAAACTACTTAAAATGACCAACTACAAAAAAAAGTGATTTATGATCTTTAAAACAATAAAACACTTTTTACTATAATAAAGACTATGAAGAAAAAGGGAAATGCTTAATATGTTAAATAGAAAAAATCAAAATACAAATTTAAAATTTACACCATTCATTCATTTGACATTTGATTATGGAGTCCCTCCTATGTGACAGGTATACTAGATATATAGTGGCAGACAAAACAGACTTTCTACCCTCATAAGACTTAACAGTTTGTGGTTCAAACTATGAAAAAATGGTACATATGTAACAGAGAAAAGTATACCCCTAAATAACAAAAGCTATGTATTATGATGGTAGAATTATAGCTTTTCCTACAATATTGTTCAATAAAAATTAGCTGTTTTCAATAAATAAAGAGAAAAGTAAATATTTATAGCAAGGAAAGGAAGAAGAGAGTTGACAGGTAGCCTGACGGGGCAGCAGGGTTCCAGGAAATGCTTTTTAGAAGAGAGAATCTGATCATGTCCAAAGACAAAGGGGATAGCAGAAGCAGAGACTGAAAATTCCACATCTTTCTTACTGCAACAGATAATTTAATATATCCACTCTGAGAGCGCTTTAAATTTCTTGGAGAATAGACTTTGAATAGCCTAGAATTGCTGTCCTAGAGCTGACATTTAAAGGTGTCTCTTGTGAACACTAATAAAGATCCCATCCTCCACCTAAGAAAAAGCTTGATTCAGACAATAAATTTCATAGTAAAACTGATCATGGAGGAAATAGTTACCGAACATTATTAGATCTAATGAATTGATTCAAACTATAGAATATATTCACCTCACCCCAGTAACTTTGCTTCTAAATGATTTTTTGAAGAGTAAAATTACCTGGGTGTAGGATGTATTATTATTACCATTTAAAAGGAATGTAAATTCATGAAAGCGTGGTATAGCATACCGAATATGCTGACCTTTCTGTTCCTTAACTACCTCATCTTCAATGACCTCATCCTTCCATTCCATGTGAGCCACCCACTGCATACACTTTGGAAGTTTCCATCACCCTCTCCTACTCCATCTCCAAAATCACTAATTGAAACATGAAATTTTCTGATCACAAACTTCCAGGTTGCTCGTTCAACTATTCCCACTATCACTATTCTTTCAGGTCATCAAGACCTCCAGTTCACTGATCCTTCCTCCTCTACTTTCTCCCTATTAATCAAAATTTTCTTCACTTCCCTCCCTATCCAGCTTAGGTTCCATAATGTATCACTGCTGTTACACTCTTACCAAAACCACAAAATCTCTTAACTCACTATGATGATGCTATTGTTATTGATAATGATAATGATGTTTTTGTACTCATCTAGGCCAAATTCTAACCATTGATCATTCCTACTACTCACTTTCTCTGTGCCTATGTCCAGTAGCCAAGTTATGGGGCAAAGTAACAAAACAGGCAAATTTGTTTCAATACATAAAATCAAAATCACTTGCAGCAGACTCCTGAAATCTGCTCACCAATCTTGCTGTGTTTTTCTTTTTCACTTTCTGCCACGACTTAAAAAAATTTTCTCCACTCTTCCCAATCCTTCAGAGCACTATTCTCCAGCTCCATCCTTTTCAGAAAATGACCTTGCCTCCTACTTCATAAAGGAAATGGACCATTAGGTTTTTAGGGCTTATACACAGCAGGTACTCAAACATGTGATAAATGGATAAAAAGAAGAAAACTATGAAATGGAGAAAAACCTGGCATGGTAACCTAAAACAAAACCTCAGTTTTCTCATTTAAAAAAGTGGTAGGTATATAACATGACCTAAGTCCCCCTAAACAACTCTAAAATTTACATTCATATATCCAGACCTATGAATGCAACCTATGCAGGGAAGAATTTTCTCAAAAGTGAGCAAGAGTAGTTAGGAAATACCATCTTATGCCTGTCTTACCAGTTAGCAGAAGTGCTATTATTCACTGTTCAATAAATAAATACTTACTGAGTTCCTTCTATGTATTTGGATTTATGGGCAAGAACAGGGGATATGTAAGACCTGGTCTTTGGCTTCATGGAGCTTTCAATCTACTAATGGAAGAAAAACTTTATACAAGTGTCTCTAATAGGTGACACATGCAGTGTTTTTTTAAAAGACTAGTGATTGAGAGGAAAAAAAGAATGACATTAAAGAGAGATCCAAGATGGCCAATTAGCAACAGCTCAGGAATGTAGCTCCCAGTGAAAGAGCAGAGAACGAGTGGACACTGCACTTTCCGACGAATTTTTCTTGCCCACAGACCGGGAGATTCCTGGCAGAGGAGACACACGGGTCGCCAGTGTGACTCTTTTGGCGGGCGTGGCTGTTTTGCCGGCGCCCCAGCGCGGCGCTTCCCCGTGCGGAGTATACGGGACGGACGGGCTCGGCTGGTCCCATCCCCACAAGGAAAACAGCAATTGGAAGCGCTGAGGACTGAGAGTTTCACAGCAAGCACAGCGAACCCAGGAAGGTCCGGCTCTGTGGGGAACGGGCGTCCGCCAAAGGAAAAC